>DWPT01008026.1:0-10446 GCA_018251895.1 Agathymus mariae mariae
ATGTTTACAAATAAAAAATAAAAATATAACAATTGTTCGCAAACCGAAATAAAATAAATAGCATTTCGGAGAATATGACAGACTAGTTCACAAAGCGACCACACCCGAATTGACCGGTCCTTACTTTCGTTCCAGTGATTTTGCATGTTTACTTCATACACTAAATCCTTTCTCGTGAAACAATGAAACTGCATGAAAAGAGTACCGTACATGCTAAGGTTATATCGTTGAGTTGCAAAGTTCGCGCTGAGTCTCCGAAGCAACGAATTACTGTATTCATGAAATAAGCAAGAAGTGAAATGAAATGAGAAAACATAGGTAAATTCGTGGGAGTATGACAATTTACATCGTAGTTACGCTCCAGTGAAACGGTCGTTCAGAGCTTAATGAAAATGGCAATCACAAAAGTTCATCGCTTCGAAATAAAATCCACTTGAATGGTTACAAAGATTGTTATTATTTCAGACAATAAACTTTATTGTTGTTTATTAAATGCTTTATGATTCGATATTACTTCACATAAACATTCCATTTAATCTAAGGTTCAAACTTTACAAAACCTATTCACTTACTAATCACATAATATGTTTTTTTTTTTATTTCATTGAAAATTCTCCGAGTACTTTTAAAATACAATTCTGATAACACACTGAATATTATTAAGCTTTAAGTCATTGTTTTGATTTTGAAAATAGTGGATAAATACGTTGCCTCAACGATTGTCACATGCAGTGCGCATTGCGGAAGAAATTTTAGGGTGCAACTCTCAGCTAGCTTTGATATAAAATTGAAGGATAACTCTACAAAAAACGTACAGGAACAGAGAGGGTTTTGAGAACATTGCGGTTAAAACTAGCTAGGTTACGTTATGAAGGGTTGTGGCGACCATCGACCATAAAATGACGTAATAACGCCACAAAGGTATCAGAATACTCAATTACATTTTAAAGTTTACAACACATCACATATTTCATCTGTTCGTATACGTATGTAAAATATTTGAATCATGATTCACGTAAGATGATCTAGCCTTATAGGACATCTTTATCAAAACTCCATAAATCCTTAAGTCAAAGCCAATCTCTGCACCTGCTACTCGTGCAGGCCGGTTTTTACTTGCCTAGTTAGCTACCTCCCTGCATCTAAAAGTCAACTGTGAAATGTTTTTGAGGTCGTAGTGTTGGAAATCCAGTTAACAAACGGATTCCTGATTTTCGTTTTGGCACGCGACACTTTGTCTCCTTTGAAGGTGATGTCCTGTTTGGGTGATCTATCGATTATTAGTCGGTTATCGATGTGAAAGAGGATAAACTTTTTGTAATTTAAAACTTACAAGTGATCATTGAGGACATCTGTACAGATAAAAATGTTATTTTTATTGCGAAGACAAATAAAAATTTAAAAAGTTCGAAAATTTGTTTATCCCCGCATTACAAGAATAAACAAATTTTAACAAAACCCAATTTTGACGTGAATATAGATGAGTAAAACTTGAGACTTCAAAGCAAAGCAACATAGTTCTTTAGTTTGCTCTTTCATCATTATATCCAAGGTGAGGAAAATTTTGATTGTGATTGTGTGATTGTGAACATGTACCAGATTTACACCGCAGCCGACGAATTCCATGTACAATAAGCGTGGAGATACTTGGCCATTTGTTAGATCCTAATACTTTTGTACTAGATGTGAATAGTGTAGACACACACGCGCAGTTATTGGTGTGTTTTTACTAAGAAAATATGAAGAAATCCGTAGCAACAGGTGATTCAAGAAATGTGAACACATTCGTTTCTTTTTAGAAGAAAAAAGAAGAAGAAAATTTATTTATTCATAACAACAACACACATAAACAAACAATCTTAAGTAGTGATATAAACAATAGAAGGAAACAAAAATAAGACAATGAAAAAGAAAAAATATAATTTAATGATAGTGTACTGTTAATTAGCATCAAGAGATAATGGAAATTATATTCGAATAGTTATTTTGTGATCACTATGAGTGATCCTATCAACATTATTGAAATTGACTAATATTATGATGAATGTAATTTCAGTGTTAAGAAAGGCATCTTTTGAAACCCCATATATATAGGTATTCACTCTTAGGAAGACCCCCATATGCAAAAACTACATGCACCAATGAACATTTTGGATATTAAATAGAACTATTTATGCCTATACAAATGCCCGGCAATATGTATCTAAAAACTATTCCGCACTATGCCCGTCATAGTGGTACTCCATTTTATTGATAAATAACGTTAGTAATATGCACTAAGTCAAGAATAATCTAGTAAATTATTTGGACAAAGGTTTTATTGTTTAACTAGCAAACCTCTCTCGTTTCGCTTCAGTACAGCTATGCCTTACGCTAAGAAAAAGAACGCTTTTTATTTATAGACAGATTGAAATGAAACGAACTTTGAACGAAATCGAGACCATAATGGACCATAACGAAATCGACACAAAGTTTTCTGAGTTTAACGCGCACAAACGCAGAGACAAACAGACAAAAAAATGTAACAACTATAGTTTTCCGTTCTACTGCGTTAATAAAGGCCCCTAACTACTACTTTTTCTCATATATCCGTTATGTATCAAAATCGATAATTTGGAATTTTAATATGTATAGGTAATTATCGCAAACTCATATTTAAAGAAAAAAAAATGACTCCACTATGGATTTTTATAGTTCTAACTGGATTAATACATGACCAGTAATGGCTATTATTTCTTTGCGTTCAGAACACTAAGACCTTTCGGTAATCGGTTTGTACTTTAACCCTATCAATAGACATCGAGGCTCGCTAAGAGCCTAGCACAGTAGTCCGTTACGCTGCGTTGCGTCGCGTCGTCGCAACGGAACTACGCACTGTATGCCACACCTGCGTTGCGTTGACGCTGCGACAACACAACGTTAGAGGGTAAGCACGCCGTTACAGCTGCGTCTCAGTTCAGTAAAAAATGTCGTTACGCTCGTCTAGCTTCTGTCTGTCGTCGCAGTGGAGCTCCGACAACGCAGCGCATCTCTACCTCTCGTTCTGACTCTGACCCTTGTCTGTCGATTCTTTGAAGCGTCGCGCGCGACGATGCAACGGTCTAATGAGACGTGTCATAAAAAATATATGGAAAACGACACAGCGACAACGCAACGCACTAACGGGGCCGCGCTCTAATGGTTCGTAGACAATAAAGATAATGGTTAATCGTTTAAGATAGATTGATATATTACCAACTGAATCCGCAACATTAATTCAGCATGAACGATATAACCCAATCACCAATCTGAATTAGAGATAAACGATTAAGGGCAAGCAAATAGTTCGGTAAATGTACTTTAGTCGACGGACTTATTAAGCAAACTAATTCACTAACAAGGGCTTAATTTACAGAGACTTTAAGATACCTGTTTCATTATAAGTGAGTGAAAATATATTCTTTTATGTTAATGAATCAACCCAACCCGCTCATGGTGTGCCCAGCACTTACGTACGGCGGTAGAATTCTTTACCTGACTGACCACTTTCGTTCGAGAAATAAGTGTGAAATTTCACTGTATTTCATTTTATCGGATTTCAATTTAAATATGGGAGATGAAAAGGCTTATAAGTAACTGTGTAAATAAATAAACACATATCATACACTCACAAGGTAGTTAACGATGAGCCAAGGACACTCACCAAGACGCTGTCGACTTATTCGAAAGATGCGTTTATGACAAACTTACTTAATTACCACCAAAAACCTTGAAAGACGTTACTTGGCTAAGATACAACATCGCCGTATTTGGGTACGTTACCCCATTGACGACGGTTCGAACAAGGTCTCCCTGTTAATTGCAATTACAAAAGTTTTTAGGGTAACCTTACAACCCTTTTCCCTGTAGACCTGAAGAATTACGTGTAGCGTGTGTCGTGGGCTCCTGTGAGTTACTGCATTGGTTTTGGATTATAGCGCAATGTCTCAGGGGATATTAGTTAAATCAAATGCAGACGAGAATTGAATAAATTATTTCAGTGGTATGCTGCTGTGTGCTTCTCGTTTCTACCGTATCTATCGTTTTGAAGTTGTTACAACTTTGAAACATTGACGTGCGAACTTTGATCAAAGACTATTTTTAAAGCAAAAGTTTAATAGATTTCATTGTTTAATGGTTTAATGGATGATATATATTTAAATTGTTTTTCTTACTCTATCACTGCTTCAGAATATATGTACCCCAGAAATGGTTGAGACTTAGCTTCGGAACCTCGAGAATAGGCGCAGAGTAGCCATCTGTGAATTATACGATCGGATTCCCCCATCCCCTTTCCATTGACGAACGATATATCGACTATTCAACGTTTCAACGATCGTGTAAGCATCCCTCAGGTACAAACGACGCGTTTTGATTCATGTTTGCATTGTTCACCATTTGTAATACGCACTGCGAAGGATTGAAATTGTATGCCCACAGGTGCATTTCCATTCCATACCAGTGTGAACAATTTCAAGGGCAGCGTGAATAGGCTTTTCTAAATTATTACACTTTACCGTCTAAGGCTGCATCGACATTGACTTATAATACTTTTAAACACTACCTCTAGGTATTTAATAAATAACAATGGGTCAGTGTAGTAAAGGGTATTTGAACTGTGTTCTATAGAGGTATTTGTAACAATACGTTAGTAGTTCTAATGTGTTAACAATTTCACTGCACGACTCCGTGTATGGATCTTTTAACAGGCACCAATTTGGGGGGAAACTTATTAACAGATCCAGTAATCGACATATGAATTGCCATACTCATACCCAATTGTAATGCATGTAAGCCATCCGAAGAACTGCAACTCCTATCTGACGATGACGAAACTGAACTTAACATACTTACTAGATTAAAAAAATAGTGATACTAGTGTACAGCTGACCAGGAACGGACCGTACGTAAATTTGCTTTAAGGATTGAATCACGACGAAGATGTTTGATCAACCACGATTCTATCAGACGTTCAGCATTTATAATACCTAAGCACTGTTACTTTGTTTTGAAGACTGTACTTGTGATTTGAATACGTTGAACTTTTCAAGGACGCCATTGATTTAGATTAGCTAGAACTCGGGGATGTGTGAATCATTACACTTCACAAATAAAAACTCAACAGATCAAACTTCGCAAGGACGAAACAGTGCAGTGCTTTTTCGTCATTTTATCGTTTGTAGCCATTGATAGGATTTCATTATTTACAGATTACGGTAGAATTTTGATCACTACGGGCAACACGAATCTTATATCATTACGTCAGTAAAAGCATCCCTCATTTTTTCTATGTCTTCATCTACCCTTATTTTGTGTATTGTTCCATCACTTAATTATCATTATCCAGTGACGAAGAGCCAGCTTATCGATGAGATGCTTCGCGTTTCCGCCGTCTTAACGTCTTGAATCGTGTACTTAACCTCATATAATTAATTTTGTTTTAAGCTCGTGTAACAGTAAAAGACGACACTTCATGTTTATTTTCAGAGTTTCATTTATGACTTCAAAACAACATTTTTGAAATACCTTATCTCAAAAATAAAGAGAAAGTCTATTAAAAGACACTTACAAGACTAATTTATTAATAACATTAAAATACATATTAACTCATAGACTCGTATTCTCAAAGACTTAAAAGTCCTAAATTTCAAAAACTCAAAAAGATTAGAACTGTTTTTCTTGTCCTATGAATTAAAAATATAATAATTTTTAACTATTTTATTTATGGACGGATTGAATGAAAGTGATGCTTACTTACTACATTACATTAGTGAAAACGGTACTGAAATTGGTTAAGCCGTTCCTGAGATGAGCGCGCACAAATGCAGAACAAACAGACGAATCCTAACAACTATTGTTTTGGAATCCATTGTTTTAATAAAGGGCCCTAATAAAAGTTATTGTTATTTATCCTTCACATACATAAAGTGATCAGTTAGAATTGTATTACAAGTACATGTACGTTCAAGTACATTTATGTACAAATTATAGTCATAATTGTCGAATAACGCCTTTGACGTAGGAAAGGATAATAGAAATTGTGTTTCAGTGGCATACGTGTGGTGGTAGTTGTCGATACGAATAAACATCTAACAGAACCAAACGCTACTTTGGAAAATAAATCTAAATTCAAACCGTCGATTGCAATTACGTGTCGCGTTAAGTGCATTCCACAGACACACGTAAATAATTCAATATTAATATCCCGAGATGTAAATTTACGTATAATTAGTTAAATATTAGAGTCTCGTTTTAAATTAATTCTTGTTTGTTTGTTTGTTTGTTAAGAACTTTTTAATTAGTATTGAATTTGTAATCTGAATCGTTATCATTTTCCGTAGCTGTACATTGTTAATGATAAAATCTTTACGACATAAGCTTGAGTCTACTTGTAATATAATTAAAGGGAGATCATGAAAATTAGTTAACTGTTAAACTCAACCCGCGACCTAAGACTCGTCTTTATTGTTTTACGAGAACACTTAAAGAAGATGTAGAACTTATTCCGAGTTTAAAAATTACGAAAATAATCGGATAACTCAGCATTCTTGAACGTTGAATGCTGTTCGCATATAGAGCGATATCACAATTCTATTAAAAAATTCTACCAGATATTAAGAGTTCGGTAAGTTCTAGTTTAGATATTTTTTGATAAACAAAACGTGTTTTCTTATGTTAAAAATGAGTTAGTTATCTACTTCTTCAGTTGTTGATCAAGATTATGCAATGATAACATAAAATATGTTTATTTATAAGTACTTTACAACGTTTAAACTTTGAAAGGACCCAAGCCTCGTGTGTTTTTGTCACGTCAAGGGAGAATCTACAAAACTTACCAGACCTCTGAGAGTTGTCTGAGAGTTTTATTTTCTAAACCCCCTCGACTTATGATCCAGCGCTCATGAGGAGGCTCGACCGCTAATGACAGTGCCAAGTTACCATATTTCTGAGATGCTGCCTCTGACTGTGGAATATGCTGCTGATATTATAGTTGAATATTCATCTCCTTCCTAGCATTTATCCCGCCTTGCGATGGGTGCCGCTTACCTGCTTCTTCTCTTGCCCTTCATATCGTTCCGAACAACATTTAACCGTCTCAGCTTCGGTATTCGGTCATATTATAATCTAACATTAAAAATACAAATTAAAACATGTAATTGTTTATAACAAACTCTGATGTAATTTTCAATTCAGAACAAATAAATCCCTTCTGTTATCTTTATCTTACTCTTTCTTGCTTTGACATTACATTGGAACTTACTCCTTGATAGAAGGTACGTATACAAAATCAAATCCATGAATTACTTGGAACTGATATTTAGACGTTAAAATTTTAACCTTTCCATAGAAAGTTTCATATGTTTCTTTATACTTCGGACTTGTTTAGCTCCTTCATATTCGGAAAGTTAACTAAAACAAACATTTGTCACGATAAAATATCACCCCGAAAATCTTTTGTATGTTACTGACATATTACATAGATATACAAAGCGATGTATTTAACCCCACTCGTTTTGAATAACACCCTGATTTGATGGATCCGACCCTACGCAGCATAAACGCTGGAATTTTCCAATTACGAAAAAAGGTTTCGTGCCAGTCTGACTGAGCTACATATTGTGTACTAGACCGTGATGAGGTACAAACACACGGTTATGTTGGCCCACTGGTAAATTACATAGTATAATTTTAATAATTCATTAAAAAAATATATGTGAATATTAATATACGTTACTAGCAAACCCAGTAGAAGTTGTAATGCCCGAACATCAAAAAGTAAATAATTTAAATTAATCCCAGCGCTACCTACTAACGGGTACAATTGTAAATCTAAACCATAAAAGGATCTACGGATCCAAGGATTATTAAAATTTCAATGATATATACATTATAGAAGAATCTATCCTAATATAAAAAGAAGGTGCGAAGAACACGTTACCTATATGAAAAAATATTGTACAATTTGAAAGACTCATTATTCGATGAGTCATGAATTAAACCACGACCTTCTAGTCACAAAATTGCGATCCAATGATGAGTTTGTCGGAGACGCTTTAGGGGAGCCATATTATCCAGTCTGTTATTTTGCAATTACGAAAAGGGTCAATGACTACGCAGGAAAAACTGTGGCATGTTTCCGTACTAGCTTATTCAGGATTTATTTACTGCCTACCCCGACCGTTACATTGTTTACGACATACATCATCTTATATAATTATACACAAAGACATCTTATATGAAGTACAATTGCGTTATTACCATCATTCTAGCGAATCTTATAACAAAAAGCTATTAACTATCGCAACTATTCATATATTGTAATATAGAAACAAAACTAATACCAACTCCGATATCGGTGCAGTTTAAAAAAAGAATAAAGGATCAATTTTGCCAGTTTATTTAACACATGGGGATTAAAAGCATTGCGGATTTCTTTCATATTTCCATAACTATCGTTTGAATATTAATACAGAACGAAAAAATAACGATAGAATAAAATATGAATCATAATACTTTATAAAGCAGAAATGTTGACCTCCGATGGCCATCAGCATAAAACAACAAGAAAGTTTACTTGAATATTAAACTCATGCACACATCGTATATGTGTATTTATAAATAAATTTCGTCTGAGATTTTTTATTTATTTTTTCTTTTAACTTTATCATGTGCCAGAGGACTTGGACTTGTTCGCGTTGAAAACAATAAATAGCGTAAGTTCATCCGGAAGAGTACCTTCAAATGGTAAAATAATTTTTCATACAGATGCCGTGGTTCCGAAGATTACTCGCTACATACAAAGTCACAAAATTCTCACTTCATCTTTATAATATTAGTATAGTGCTTCTTTGACACGTGTTTTGCAAAAGACGTCGATTGAACAGTAGGAGTATGGCCCTTCTTGCATACAAGGGCAAACTTTCTCGTGAGATATTATGAATTGACAAACTGAATTAGAAAATATGAATATCATTGGCAATAGAATTTAACCAATACTATCATATCTCGCGCCGAATTAATTCGGCACATCGAAGTGTTCTCTGGGTGCCTATCAAAATTCATAGACTTGGCCTCTACATACCGGATTACTCTAAAATTTAATATTCTCACTTGCTACTAAATGTGTGTAAGGGGCTCCTTCAATCAAAACCAACCTCCCCTGCTCGTAGTGCACCCTACTGACCAAGGGGCGAGGTCGCGACAAACACTCTCTACTATTACAGGTAACGGGGTTCTGTAACACCTAGTTTAATCCTGACGGTACACGCACAAGGCGGCAGAGTATAGACCTACTAGCTATCTCCTTCCGGATCAACCGTGACATGTTCGGTACGGTTTGGTTGCAACATTAGAGTTACAGCTAGGAATAAAGTAGTCACTTCTCCACTTCTCCACTAGCAACACATTCGTCATTGCTAGCTACTAGCAAGCAATAAATAACATATAAATATACATATATTACTATGTTGTATTCATACATAGTATACATATTACATTATTGTAATAGTAACAGTATCAGATGATAAGCCGTGTATAATAAATTTATTATACATCTATATTATAACATTCTTAAACTTCCTAAGTAGTTGTTGAGAACTAAATCGTATTAAAAATTCTTAAGAAAACTTAACAATGGCTTGTTTTACTCGTGCGTCACTAAACTCCTTAATGTTCTGAGATTTTAAGTGAATACTGCCACTGGGGCAGAACGACATGACTTATTTTATGTCGTGTTCAAGCGACAAGCAAACGGCGTGTTGGAATGAAACATTATTTATTAAATAAACATTCAAAGGTCTATCTATGCACCCATGACACCAATACTTAATTTATGAATAGTTAAGTTATGGAGTTTATTTATAATTTAATGTACAAGAAATATATGCAAGGACTCGTCAGTGGGTTGTCAGAACAATAAGGATTTAAAACGGCAATTTTTATACGTTACTTGAAGATATAAAACAATAAAGATAATTTGGAAAAACAATAGTTTCATTGAAACCTTCTTACACATTAATATTCGAAATTATAATAAATATAAGAAAACTTTTTTGCTAGAATATTGAAGAGGTTAGGAATCTTTGTTTTAAAATTGTGTGACACGGGACGACATGTGTAGGGTAGGAACTACATTAATTATATACATAAAGAAAGTGCTACTTTTGTGAGTTTATGTATATGCGGAGAACAATATCCGGATCAATGGCACCTGGATGAAAAATTGTTTTAGCATTTCAAAAGTACCTGCGTTATTTCGGATGAGCATAAGCACCATATATATACTGCAAGGAAATTGAGAGTGCTCAGCAGAGCTAAACAGTACTTCATGCCTGAGCACAGGCTAATGCTTTATAAGGCGCAAATCCGACCGCACATGGAGTACTGCTCCCATCTATGGGCTGGAGCCCCAGCTGGCCAAGTGGATCC
>DWPT01008027.1:0-10446 GCA_018251895.1 Agathymus mariae mariae
TACTCGTTGTTCACCTATCACAGATGTGCAGTAACTTTATTGGGGGTGCCTAATACTTTTGGCCAAGGCTGTAGTTTGCCTGTTCGAACCACCATCGTGACACTCATGTTGAATTTGGCATGAAGCAATGTGCTTCAAATATCCATAATTCAGCATCAAGTGTACCAGGATCAGTGACAATAAAAGATATTTCTACTGATAATTTATGCAGACTCTATTTATAACATAGCTTTTGGATAAAAGTATTTTATTCATATCTCTGGTAATTGAAATTAAAAATGTCATTATGAAGAAATGTATCAAATTTACAAGTTGGCGGTTGTTCGGTTCAAAATTGGCACATTGGAAGTAATACCTGAATTTTGTCTCTGAATTAAAATCAAGCATTTCTATTTAAGAAAACAATGAACGAATCTGAAATGAACCCGCGTTAAATATAGGGTTCCCTAATATATGAAAACCAGGCTGTATAGGCCAAACATTTTGCCCATAAAGTCTGACGTAGTTTTTATTTAAATTCGCTCACTACTGCCGATGCGTCGCTGTACGGTTATTTTTTTGGCATTGTTTGTTCTTTCTTTCACTGCAGGCGTTTCCGTGCGTGCGACGTACAAATACTAAAAAGGCCTAACAAAATTCAGATAAGTAAATATTCCGCGGTCACAACCGTATACAGCCAAATATGTCCCTCGAAACTCGGACGGCTGGCCACACGAGATGACTGCGTATTGTAGTTTCCTATTAAAGAAGGAAAAACTTTTTGTTTTCTTGTACATCACAGTCATTTTTGTTTTTTATTTTATTTTATGCTCATTGGTTTGAAACATAAACATGGAATAATAAGTTTTGGTGCATTTTCTTCAATATCATTTATACCATGTATTTAAAAATTATATCTCTCACTGTGAAATCTTTCATTTCATTTTCTTTTTGATGATACGATACGTAACAAGACACATTGTAGATTGAGATGCAAATGATTCTATGCGGATCCCTATTTTCCATAGGATATGCTAAACTGTAAAATTATTAAACACATTAATAAACACATTAAAATTATTACTCAAAACAATACAAATCCCCAGCGTATACGGAAGGAATTCGTCGTACATCATCCATATTTGACTACACCTGCGTACAGCACATAAAGAGGGGAAATTTCAAAAACTACCCAATCATTTAACACCCGTCGCTACCTGGGGGCGGCCTTGTGACAAAATACATTCGAGACAGATTAATATGTAAATCATTTCAGCCCGAAGTTGGCAGTCATTATTACTTTAAAAAGCAAGAAACTCGATTCGGTTCGCACCTCGAATAAAAATCCTAAGTTTTTCTATGTTAATACCCGATAACGAGCAGCGGGACCACCTCATGGTGCTATCAAAGCATTGTTGACAGTGAATCCGCTTTTCGACTTCAAACCCCTTACCATACTAGAACTAAATAAATGATTAAAATTTGACTTTATTAACCTATGGTGACTGTTTAGAAATCACTATCGAAACTTCATCAACATTTTAATGGAAATAGTATGAGAGCATTCAGCTAGACTAGTATAATGTGGCTGATGCAAGCTCCGAAGAAACAATAAGAATTACAGTCCTATTTGAGGTAGGTCACAGATTTAAGGGGATGAAATAAAATGCGTGCGTCATTTATAAGATACGCAGCACACGAACCCCACTCTCCTTTCTTAAAGCCCTCATACCGATAAAAGACATTGAACATGCAATATAAGTATTTGCTTTGTGGATGGCATTGTATCGGTGACGTTCTTTCCTTCCGATTTGCGGTCCACTGCACAACACAGATCCTTCCTCGTAGTTGAGGTGGCCTGCAGCGTGCTTCACGGAACTCCGCGCAGGACTTAGTGGCCGACTGAACTGTGGGCAGTTCTTCCACCCGAAGCCTTTTGACATTACTTAACTATTGCTGTCTGACGATAATATATTTGATGGTTTAACCAAACTAACAATGGGAGGACGCTCGAATGGAAGAAAGAAGAATGCTCAAGAATTTTAGCCACTATGAGAACACCCAACGGGCGCGATGGTTAGGTATAAAACACCCTTATACCAAACAATCGCGCTCGTAGTTTCGTATCTTGATCGATCACTTGGGATCGACACAACCCGGAGTATGAGTGCTTCAATAGCGCACCCTACGGTAACCGATAACCGTTGTCTGATAACCTGATAGTATGAAGGAAAAACAGCATAAAAATGAGTTACATAAAGCGATAGGAATTTAAATTATTTTATTAGCTACTAGCAAACTGTTATGGCTTCGTATCAGAAAAACTACCTTACGTTTAGAAATATCATCTGCATTGTTTTAAGACTAGGTTTTTCCCGCTTAGTGAATTAGAAATAAACATATTCTTTTATAACTTTTTCATTTATGGATAGATTGAAATAAAACGAATATCAAATATTTAGTGACGCTTACTGAAATATATTAGTGAAAACTGTAACAAAATAGGATAAGCCGTTTCTGAGATTAGCGCGAACAAACGCACAGACAACCACACAGAAATTATAACAAGTATTGTTTTTCGTTATACTGCATTATTGAAGGGCCCAAATGTATAGATAAGATGTTCGTTAGTTTTGTTTGTTACCTGCACGATGGCTGGTCGTTTTATTTCGTTCAATCACGAACGATATGTACCTAGTGGCGTAAACACGTTTCTTTTATATATCCGAGTGATTATTATCAGGGCGATTTTCTTCATTTAATCCATACAAATGCTAGGAATAATTATTTAGAGAGCATTATTGATGAGTTTCAGGACTAACCAGCTGGTCCGCTGTATCAATGTTAGTGCGATATATCATATTCCTCTTTTTGTCTCTTATTAATTACTCACGAATTGAACCAAATAAATCACTGTACTACCATTGTTAGTTCCCTCGTCTCCAATAACAAGGGAAGTTAAAATTGAATCTTTCAAAAGAGTTCGCATAACTTCTTGTTACTTAAATTGGACAGACCTCTCAACCAACTCAGCGTAAATGATCGTATCACCCACCGATATCAAAAACTGCAGGGACCTCAGTTATCGCCTTTGTGGCCCGAGATGACTTTGTATCCGAGGTTCTTATTTATGAGTAGTAGCTATGTAAAACCAGAGTAGAAGAACTTAAGATAGCGTTAGAGGTACGGATGGCAACTCAAGTCTCTGGCTCAGAACTTTGGAACGTCTGCAACATAGTAGTAGTTGGGTCCACTAGAATATAAGACGACAGTGCAGCTCAGTTTGTAACGTCCCTGTGTGCCGAGTGAGGTGTCATTCGATTCCTGGTTAATTTGAAAGTTAATGGTTTGTTCTCGGGTCATGGGTGTTTGTGAGGTCATGTCTGTGTATATGTCCATACTACTCGTGTCACAGAGAATTCAAGTATCAAGGTGTGAGTATGTGAACATTTTAAGAAGTATTTATTTAGGGTTAAAATCATTTCACGGCTTATTTTAGGTCGGAGCCTACCCAGTCAGGTAAGGAACCAAATGTTTGTATTGTCTTCATGTGTGTTATTCCAACAAGATATACAGAGACCTTAGAACTACAGTCCTAAAATAATGAAAAAAAAAACATTGTAGTGGGTTATGGAATATGTACTAAGTTGTACCAGAATATAATGAATTTTGCTGAGATAGAATAATTTTTACTGATACATATTTTCGTAATTCAACTTCCAAAATCTTATATATCCAATATGTATATCTTATATGTACTTATAAATTAAGTATTACTTGATGACAATCCCACCTAATGGTAAATGCTGATGAATTCTTAGATATAAAATACGTCTATTCAAATTTCTGCACTGTAACTCTCATGCTTTGTTATAGAATTTTTTCTTATTTAAGTATAATTTTTTTTTAATCTAACTTAAATTTTATTTCTTTCGAATAAGAAGATCAAAAATCTTAATAAACATATTTTTAGTCAAAAGAAAAAATAAACACTAAACAAAAACATCTTTATATCTCAATAGCCGCTAAGCGAACAGAGAGGGGCCACCTGATAGTGGGTGGTCATCGCAGTTAAGCACTTAGGTGTTGCACCAAAAGAAGTACCGATGCATTGTCGAAGTATCACTACTTTTGGTCTTGCTGATGTCCATGGGCGACGGTGACCACTTACCATCAGGTGGCTAGACTGTTCTCTTGAAGGCTATTACTAAAAAAAGCACCAAGAACTCCAGGATGTTCGGCTGGCTGCATCATCCGCATGGAAGGTTAGCGTAAATATGTAGCTCCTTAAACCTCGTATGCAATCCTTCTTATATAATAACGGTAAAAGACCACGGTATATCCGTGGTCTGTTTGTTTACAGCGATGATTACCATTGATAAAATTGATGGTTTGATTAAGTTATTTTAAACATTTGTCCGTTGTACTCAACTGAGTAATTTACCAACTTTTCCGTATTCAATTGACAGTAAACATTTTAAATAGAATTAATTCAATTCGGTGTTAATTTGGATCCATTATTCACTTATGGTAATTTCTTAATCATTTACTATTTATTTAGGTTTAGGATAAAGCGTTACGTACGTATGGAATATTCAAATTATATTAATGGAGTTTTTTTTATTAACATTGTTGTATCTACATATGTGACGTGTAATTCCTGATTGCCTTGATAGATTGAGGTCATATTCATATATCTTTTATCGAGAGGACGGTAGTGAGCCGTTGACTGAGTGAATTGCGTACGTTTTTGATACTTTAGTGGATGACCATTGGTAACGAAATGTCATTAGCCTCTTCGTGCTCCGGAAAAACGTAAAAGATTACTTAACATTTATTAACTATTTAGTGACTCCAGACGCCTTCGGGAGGTATCGACCTCCAGCACTTGTTTCAGCCAATTAATATTAGAAGATGGTTTCCAATCTGCATTAGCGCGGGGTGGAATTAAATAATTATTAATTAGGTTTTATTGAAGCCTAGGTTTCCTAAATAATGAGGAGTGATTATCATGTGCTTTCTACAGGGCAGTCTCTATTTGAATGGCTCTTACACGAATGATTTACTTTAGTCAGTCCATAAAAAAATAAAACCATCGTGATCGTTAAGCAAGCGGCGTTTGTAATGTAAATTATTCGTAAGTGTAACATAAAATAGTACTAAGTTTGAGCTCATGTTAACCGGCATATATTTTTACTATAGGGAGTAGGTAATGTAAAAGCGATATAGTACCTACTTACGTACTCACAATTAAATTGGTACAACTTGGATGAGGCTTATAATTTCGCAATTACTATGTTCGCAATTACTATGATCGCCCAAAGCGTTCGTGAAACAGACACAGACTATATTTAGTTGACTATATTATAATATTAGTATTATGTTTCAATTTAAAAATAGGGTTGCCAGATTGAATGTCCAAACTACCACGACGTTTAAAACTTTCGATATGTTTCAGTTAATGTTGGGAGAAATAAAAAAAATCAAAATTTTACAATTTTTAATAAAAAAAAATTATTTTAGTACGACAAGAGTTCCCACGATATATATTTTTAACAGGCCTATTGAAAAATCTGAAACCACAGAAGATATTGGGGAACCGTTTTAAGAAACATTAGGATTTCTTTTATGATAACAATTTTCGAAAATTAATGAATATAAAGTTGTTAGAACATTGAAAATTGTTAACAGCAGTTAGTGAAATGTAATAAAGGAGTAATTTAATATTTCCATACATATTTGGCATTGGAATATACTAAATTCAACACTTCATTCCGTTTGACAGTGAAATACATATATTTAAAAGTGTGTATCATTTTCGGCGGAGATTTCGTACTTTGAAGGGACGTTCGTTGTAGAAACAGATGTTGTTAATATGTTTAATAGATGTTCCTACCCTCTTTTGTGGAGAACCGATAAAAGCAGAGTCCACATATGAAATACATACATATGTATGTATATCACAAAACGTGTAACATAGAAAATTCGTTTCATCCTCGAGCGGAGAGCCATCGGGGAAAGTTGGATACTATAGCTATTTTAAATAGGTCATTATGACTATTACTTTATATACAATTGTCACCACTGCGATGTCATTTCAGTGCCATATGGAGCTCTCAATATGTCAGAGAAACTATCAAATTTCCAGACTTCACACTACGAGTTTATTAAGATTAACGATATAAAGAATTTCGCAGCACACAAACCGTACTTGCTATTCTCATAAATATTACTGAACTATTGGCTCAAATTTTTTCAATGCCAATTACATTCTTCGAATATTGTCTGATCCTAGTTTAAAAAAAATCGGAATTATTGTTAATGTGATAAGTTCACTGCTTGGATACTTTCCGCTCCTAACTTCATAACAATTACGGAACTGATGTTTGAAGGTGTTCCGCTGATAACTTAATCGCTCGAGTACTTTTAGCTCGCATCATTAAGTATCGTGGGGCTGATGTCGGAAAACGATCTGCCTTTGACTGAAAACTTTCCGCTTTCAACTTGTTATTGCACCAGGTCTGAAAACGTCTCACTATTGACATCGGTGCCCGAATACTTTTTGCTAATAACTTTATAATTATTGTGAGACTGGTATTTAAACACGTTCCGATGTTAAATTCATGTAAGTTTTTATTTTACGATGTATAAATGACTCTTAAAATTTATAACTATTAAGCTTTTCATAACACGTGGACGATTTTTTCGGAAGTTCAATAATGCCTTCGCTAGCTACTCTCTTGCTCGGAGATGATGAGACAGCTTGCGTTGAAACATTAGCTCTACACTTAATGTCTGTTTGGAATGCCGTCCGTAATACTTAATATATTGAAATTTTGGTACCTACATGAATATTGTTTTTCACGCATTCATAGCATACAGAGCCATACTCGAAGCGAAACGAAACCGAATTATTATAATATATTAACTGATATTAGGGATGTTGTGGAGGTAAAATTTCAGATATGAATATATGAATAATATTATATAATTTTCAGTTACGTTACGGATATGAAATTATTTCACATTGCCCGATTGTTTCGGATAATTTCTGTTACGATAATGTGGTGATTTAGGACTTGTAAAAAATATAACGTATTTGCAAGGCAACACTTTAACTTTATTTCTAAGTCTCGTTTGGTATTATAATCGTAGAAAAACAAACAAAAGCCTTAAAATTAAACATGTTATAATTAAAACTGTCTAAAGATTAGACACTCGGCTAGTGTGTCGGCTCGACCGGCGAAAACCTGTCATAACGTATTCTATTAAAACTCTGCCCGTATCCGAAGTTATTCAAAAGTTTTTATCGGTTTCGGTTAAGATTTTGGATATATTTTTATTTCGGATATCAAATAGTTTGATTATGGTTACGGAGCTCCATGAAAACATCCCTGACTAATATAATATTAACGTCCAGTCTAATTCAGAAACTTAGAGGCTTTAAAGAAATATGGCAGGAATATGCATTATTTCGTTGTCTCAGTAACTACTTTTTTTTAAATTAAGTTAATGCTTGACAGCAATCCCATCTAATGGTATATAAAAGCCTATACATTCTCCTCTTAAAGACTCCCATATCGTAAGTAGCCGGGAATACCCGACGCGAGCAAGTTATTCCAGTCCTTTGCAGTGCACACAATGAATGACGACGCGAACTGTGCCGTCCGTACGGTGGTACGTTCACTACGTAAGGTTGGATACCTGCCGTATGTCGAGTTGTCCGATGAGGAAAAATCTCACTCTCCAAAATCTACTTACTCGATAGAAGACCGAGAGGCTGGCAAGTCTGAGCCTGTCATCAAGATATTGCAGATTGTTTTAAACCAGGTCTGGATCACCAATGAGCCTGTTAGTACGCCTCTCCATCAACGCAAAGTGAGAGACGACCCTGGCCTAGGAGTGAAACAATTTATGGGTTGTAATGATGAAACGCATCCCATAAAATAAAACCGATAAGTTCGAATCGAATTCGCTATTATATTCATCTATAATGACGATGTTTCCAGAATAATTGTAATGTAGAAATTTTACGATTTTCACATAGCTTATCCTGTAAATTATGGGTAAAATTATGTCTGGAAAATTATGTTTCGTAATAAGAATAGCTATACAGTTTATCGGTATAATTAACACTATATGTTAGTATAATTCTATTTCTAATGATTTTTTAATAATCGACTTGGCCAAAGCCGCGTGTGGCAGTAAGATGAGAAGATAAAAAGAGGGATCTCGTAAATAACGAGTCAGACCATCCGATGTACAGAAACATAAAACTCCTACAAAAGGTGAAGAGTAATGTCCTTCAGTGGATCTGAAATGAAAAATTATTGTCCATACTAATAAAAATAGTAACGGTGGAATCTTTTTATCAAATTTTTTCTGGAAATTTTAATATAGCTATATCGATATAGAGGTGTAAATATTTTTGTTTACATATTAAAAGCATAAAGCGTTTGTTTAAATATTAAAAGCAATTGACAGAATTAGATGATTCATGGCGTATTTGGAACCTATATTAGGAGTCGTGATCTAGGATATTTTTTATTCCGGAAATGAATCTATTATGGTAGATTTTTCAAGGCGAAGCGACAGCCGATCTTATTTTAATGTAAAGTTTTTAAACTTTTTATCTTTTAATATAATGTAAGCTAGACATCTGGTCCGGCCGCTCTGGACGTAAGATTGTACATTAGAATAGGCAGAGAACCACAGCCATGACAGAATACAATTTAATATATTTTGTTAATATTAAATCAAACTATTAAAACTTTCAGTAACATGATTACTAACAGTTGTCCAAACATGTCTATGTGTAAAGACAGGATTAGTTTATTATATAATTAAATATTATTAACAAGTATCTATAACTCGATGTATACTTGATAATGTTCACACAAAACTCTACAGAACACTACAGTATTGTATATATAGGACATTCTATATATGAATGCTAACAGAATAATATGTCAACCATAACACTCATATCACTATTCATAGTTCGTACCATTCAATTGTTTATCTGCAGTAAAAATAAGTTTGTAACTCATTGCAAGATACAAGTAATAAACGACAAGAATTTTTTACTCCAGATGAAATTCTTTCCATTACTCAATCTGACTAAGGACACAATGCATGGTCCGACATTTGCTTGACTTATTAATGTGACGTTTACATATTAACGAGGTATGAAATATTAAATAGTTTTTAGTCCCCACGCTGGGGGGCAACGGTGCAATGGGCTTTCAAGACAGTGTAAGTTTAATGCCGTAGTATAAGCCACTTATTATTGGTTTCGGTCAAGGAGAGCTCCGTGAACAAATCTATATTTGTCTTGGACCTAAAACTTCATTCTGTGAACTATAGGCGACGCCTATAAATTTTTTATTGTAATTTTTTTGCTTAAACGATATTTTTTTTAATGGATTAAGAAACAATATTATTAAATTTAGATATTTTTGATGATAATTGGGTTATAAGTATGACAGTCAGATGAAAATAAAGGACGGTTTGCCAGCTACACGGCATTATATTGATTTTATTGATTACTAGCAGAATACCGTCACATCGCTTCGGAAAACTATGTCTTGCTCTTAGAAATAGCACCTGTATTGTTGTTGTCTTTTTCCTGTTCTATGAATTACAAATTACAATATTCATTTATAAATTTTTTATTTGTAGACGGATTGTAATAAAACAAGATATCACTTTAAGTATTAATTGATGTTTACTGCAATACACTAGTGAAAACTAGAACGAAATCAGTTAAGCCGTTTTTGAGATCAGCGGGAACAAACGCACAGACAAACAGATAAAAATTCTAACAGCCATTGTTTCGGGTTCTATTGCGTTAATAACGGCCCTAATAATGTTTTTCTCTCATATATCGTTCATGTACAGAAAGCGATCAGTGAGAATTTTATTATTAGATTAGATAGTATATATATATAGAAACAGAAATTTTCGCCTGTGCGCTACACCATCGATTAAAATAAAAGGGCAATATTAAACATATATATACATATATATATACCCAAGTTTATATTGTTTCTTACTAATGGAATCATCAATCATCGTAGTCCTGGACCGTCGCACCGCTGCGCTGTGATCTCCTTGCAAAATAAGAGGGATTAAGGACATAGTCTATGGCGTTAGTTAAGCACGAGCCTTTCAGAAAATCGGAAGCTTGCTATCGACAATTACATATATGTGTAAGTCTATATATCATAGCAATTATAAAAAATCTTTAATAATGGTAATTATATACTATACAAAACAATTTATGTCTGTCTAAACACTATAATCTCCGAAACAACTGGCCGGTTTTATATGCTTGGTGGTAGGGCTTTGCGTAAAGATTATATTATCAATATTATTATTAAGTCGTTAATATTAATATTGGTATTATTATCTTTATGTGAAGCCTGCCTGGCTAGCTACCACCCTCCTGCTTGAGTCAGCCGCCAA
>DWPT01008028.1:0-10445 GCA_018251895.1 Agathymus mariae mariae
ATTATTTAGACTTTTTTTATTAGAAATACCCACTCAGTGGTCCCCGTATGATCATTATTATTGTTATTATAATATTATATTATTATGATTATTATTGTTATTATTATTAAAATATTATCAAATTATTGCATTGTCATCGGTCCTTGATACGTATGCAAGGTTTCAAATTAATCAGACTTCTGGAAATTGGTGAAAATTATGTTCAAAGATTCCGTTACATACATACGTACATACAACCCGAGCTAATAAAAGCGTGTTAAAAACTACATCACCCCGATACAACGATAACAGTCGATGTAATGAATGGATATAATGGAAGGACTCACAGTCCAGACATCGTAAAAAATACTTACTCTAATTATACTTTATCGTAAGTATAATCAAATCCAAAGGTTATTGCAGCGAAATTATCAAGACAGATTTAATACACAATACTAATGCGAATGTAATGTTAGTGCTCAAAAATGCTTTTACTTCCAAAGTAAAAATAAACATTTGTCAAATTGACTGATAGTTGCTAAAAGCATTCCTTCATTATCTATTTGTCAAAATCGTTTCAATAAATTCTTTAGTCAACTTTTGACAAAATCAGAGATTTATCTGTCGTATCACTGTAAGCATCAAGGTGTACATAATTTAATATCTCAGGTACGACAACGACGCTTGGACTAATATAATAGTAATGATAATCAACAGCTGTACATACCGCCGAGTGTATGAAAAAAACCTTGTAGCAACATGGTTATAATATACGTAAAATAAGTTTGAGCAATCCTTAAAAACATAAACCCTGCTCGATTTGTTTTTACAGTCCAAAATCTATATTTAATTATAGAAGTTAGGTAGTAAACTAGATAGATGAATGCAGCAAATTTTAAATTAATGATAAGATGAGATAATTGAAAACTTTTACTGTCAATTATCTGTACCATTATTTTATGAATTAAAGATAAATTATGTTTTAAAACACATATGTACAGTCTCGGCCAGGTACTCAAAAATAGGGAAACAATACATAACGACAATAGACATTAAAAAGGATTGAAATTACTGCAAATAAATAAACACAAGTTTTCTTGTGACTAGTTGACGAACGAGTAAACGAGCCATCTGAAAGTATGTTGTTGCATTGCCCATAGACAGTAACACCAAAGCTATTAACGACGCGTTGCCGACCGCATACGAAGCGCGGGAGCCGCATTTATACAGCCAGTATTGACCGACACTGCGGCAGAAATACGTATGAAAAATTTCGCGGCCAGTTTTAGGCGGAGGGTTGTAGCAAGACAAGCCGGCAAATTCTACCACCATACAAGTAATTGAGTGGTACAGAGCCCAGCAATTTCCTTCAGGTGGGACAGCTTGCCATGGCTTCGATCGTTGTCCAGTATGGTGCATTACGAGCAGGGGAGGGTTGGATTGAACTCAAGGGTCCCTTTACACGCCTAGCGCCCCTTACAACCAAGATATTTTATAAAGTACAAATTTAAATCGTATTCAGGAATTAAATATTACTATAGCAAATTGTTGTTTTCTTTGTAAGTTATTGACTATAAATGTTATAGAACACACACATTATTATATACAACTAACACAAACTTTTCACACACAGTCCTTTTTTAACAACTTTTAAATTTTCAGTATTATATCGAGCTTTACATCGATCCAGGAAAATAACAGACACAAAATGACAAATAAAAAACAGTCAAGTTAATATACAAAAGCTTGATAGGAAGGTGTAAATATTTACCGCAGCTGCAATGTTGCGTCCAAAACTCCCGTACGAGGCAGTGAACATCACTATGAACGCAATGAAGTAGAACAATGTCTCAAAACTTGTGCTGATCAGCTCCTGAAAATATACGAACACAACTGTACAGTAAAACTGATTAAAATGTTTGGTTAGCAAAATATTTGTTTAATCTTTTTAATAAAGTAATTTGAAATAAAAGGTTTTATTCAACTTATGCTCACAGTGCCAACTTCTATTAACGGAATTTATTTGATCCCGTGTATATAATAATACAATGTAGATTTTTTTCATATATCTCGAATATAGCGAGTTACATTGCATTATAAAGTTCAACTGGTAAAAAACACTTAATTTATTTGTACCTACTTATTATTTCCTCAAATACACGGTTTATCGTATGCCATAAACAGAAATATGTAATTACAATAATAATAACTTTGACTACTTGGTCTGTAGTTTTGACGTACACTTCATTTATCAGTAACAAGACAAAGTCACCTGTAACTTATCTTATTCAATGATAGTCATAGATGAATTGGAACACTGAGTTCAAATAACTTTATTTGCAATATTTATCACGAAAAGCGAAATTACAAAAGTTTATAATCAGTGATCGATGCCTGCAATCCTTAAATAGGTTCATAGCTCGATTTAAACCACGGGTTCAAAGCAACGTTAGCAGCTATCACTAATTATTGAAACTGGATCTACTTTAATAACTTAATTAAAATACTTACAGACAAAATCCAATTGATAGGTATCTTCAAGGCCTCTCGAATGCTGAGGAAATAAACGAGACTCCACATTAGCGTAGTGATGAAGGCAGTGACTGCCACGAACACGTACCATGTGGATGCCCAAGGAGTGCCCAACGCCATGCACAATATACCCAGCACCTAGAAATGGGAATTGTGCATAGTTATCATATATAGTTTTTGTTATGTACTTCGACATGTATCTACCGATTACTTTCGCCCGTTTATATAATAATTTTTATTTTTTATTTAAATTATGACGAATTAATTTTATAATTATTTCAAAGTAATCTCTCAATGACTACTTACTAGTTAGTGCATAATTACCTACACAATATTGTCTTTAGCTCAAATAATCCATCGAAAAATAGTTCCACGATAGCGGTAGAGATATTTAAACAAAATAGGCAGTATACCTATTTACAAATCAGTCATGAAAGTGCTAAGACGATAGATTAAGAAAAATGGCAGAATTTTCTAGGTTAATCCTAGTGTCCTACTACAAATTTTATATCTGAGTACGGGAACATATTATAAAGGCAAAAAGTCTAATTCATTTCTCACAGCGAAGACCTGCAGCACCGATCATACCTAGCAAGCCGTTACTAAACGACTCGTACTCTTTATGCCCTTAGTTAATGATAAATACAAAGCACTACATATATGATTACAGGAACGGAAATACGTGTGATGGTTCTTAAATACGGTTCACGACGACGATATACGACGTCCTTGCAACATTTCTTCATAAGCTTAACGCTCATTATTTCTTATATGGGTAAAAGTGAGTTTTTGGATTAAACTAACATCTTAGCTGTTCAGTAAATTGGACAAGGAAGATATAATATAATTCAATTACAGTCAGAGGAATACTAAGATTAGCGGTAATATCCTAGTACCACTAGGGCAACGGTGTCATGCATGTCCGCCGCCCGCGCCGTTCCCGCGCACCGCTCGCCAACCGGTTCCATATCGCCCACTTCGCCGGAACGACCTAGCTGTCGCAATACTCGCAAACAGGTGTTATTCGTAGAAATACCAATCGATATTATTGAGGATCATCGAATAACTAACTACATAAAATATCGTTACGTAGAATATTTGTGTCGTTTTTAATGTATTATGCGGTACTTGTGGAGCTTACATTTAAATCCATATTCAAAAATAAACAAGTGATACTTTTATCTATGTGGAATTCCTAAATTGTCATTTGGCCATTAATACACCCTTATTAATTGCACCCTCCTAAAGATAATTCATATTTCGAAAGTAATCTACGTAATATTTTCTAGTTAATTCATTTCATGCTTCTTTCTTAATTTGATTCTGAACTATCACAATATCCATGTAATATAAGCTATAATATACTTATAGATAAACTATATCTTCAAATGACGAAAACGGAATTCCTCAGTTACAATATGCCAATGTCTTTATTAATGTCTCAAGCAGGTGTTAAGTAGAAAGTACCGTCGCAAACGTATTCATTAAAAGTGAAGAAATTTCATATTCTAATGTATTGATGACGTAGGTACATTGTACAATGAGGCCGAAAATCGATGTCACGTGTGAAGCGTACACGGCTGGAGAAAGTGCGTACACATTCAGTTGTCGACACGCTGCGCATACGTATGGGACTAGCCCCCATTCTGAGACTTCTATCAATGGGATCGCAGACCGTCAACGCTTTTACACGACAAAGTTTCGCTCTAAATAACAAATTGTGACCGGATTTCCGATTTGACGACATCGCTACGGAAGGAATGTTGATAAGGCTTGGCCAAACAAATGGCACTACTTAAACATCGAACATATGAAATATTGAATAATTGAAATATTGAGCACTTTATTTCGTAACATGACGTACCCAACCACACGCGAGACATACCTAAATGAGTAAGCAAGCCTACGATTATATACGACATTATTACCATTCAGTAGGTGCCTGCGTTTAAGTAACCTTCAACGAAGTATGTAGGTACTAATCAACAACAATGACAGCTAACTTGAATGCTAATTCTGATCCTTTCCCAATCGAGACAGGAAGGCCGCGATCATTGAAGACTTAATTACAATGGGGTAGAGTTCAATATATTTGTTTAACTTACATAATTTAACAAGAAGTTATCCGTCCGCTTCGCGGAATGGAACTCAGTATGTAATTAGTAATGATTAACTAATTCTGTCAATTTACCTAAAACAAGTAATTAAAAAGTAAAGTACACATATCCTAGGAAAATTTTCCAACAGTACGTCTCTAAAAACAATTCAACCTCATTGTATGTTGAAAAAAAAGTTGTTTTTGTTGAAAAAAAAGGATTGAATATACAAAAAAAATTATTTATATGATTTCCAAGCAAAGAACAGGAATAAAAAAATATATATGCATGGCGTGTGATCTGTGGTGTAGAAGAAACAATGGCTTATATCAGAACATCGTAAAATACAATTACTAATTATACCTACTACATCTTTTATACAAAAACTCAACAGCACACTAATATTTTAATCTCGCTGTAAAACTTACATCTCATTCTGCAGTGAGATTATTAAAATATTGAAAATAATTGTTAATATATGCATATCAAACAGTTTAAACATAATCATCGGTAATTGTTATCCTAAATTTAAAATTTGATTATCTCAGTTGGGAGTTTGGCCTGTGAGATTATCGCGCAGTTAATACAGCGAAAAAAAATATAAAACGGTTGAGTACACTCCAATAAATATTAGTGTGCGGTGCAGCAATCAAAACATCGCTCCACTATCATGCAGTGTCAATCATGATTGCAAAGTAGTGAAACCGTACTAGGTACATTGGGGTCAGGCGAACACCTCCGCTGGAACGACGCGCCCAAACTATCGGTGTCTGTTCATCGACCATACTTCCGTACATTTACATCTATCTGCGTGCTTTGAATTTGTACATTTTTCACTGGCAGGTATTTTGCTAGTAGAGCACTTTAAAGACAATTATGTAAAATTTGAATAAAAAAAAAGTCGCGGCAAATGTACAAGGCATCAGGACGACAATGAAGACATAGGAAACAACTCATAACAAATAATAGAATAACATTTGGGAATCTGTATGTCTTGCATAAAAATAACTTGTCTAATTTGTCAACGAGTTACAATTACTTAGGGCTAAAAACAAAGCGAAGAGAACAGCGAGAAGAGTAGCTGAAGATGAAGATGCAAGAGAGACTGGAGATGAAAAAGGTGCCAAGACGATAAGAAGAGCTTAGAGAAAGATTAGGTTCATAAAAAATACTATTCTTGTTTATCCTTTTCATATTTTTACCATTAGACACATCAGCATCGCATGATTTTAGAAACGTAAATAGAAATATCCCATGTCAACGACCGCATCCACTTCCACAATACATTTCCCGTTACAACACACCTGTCATCTTCCGCACTGCTCGTGTTCGTCAGTAGATTAAGCTCAACGCTGCTGAAGGTGAAAATTACAGTTCAGTTATAAATACAACATGCTCATAACAGTTCTTTTTCTAATGGAATATTTTTTTGGGACAACTTTAACTTTACATTTTTGATCTGAACCAATATCCTACTAGAAAATAGATCGAAAGAACCAGTAATTACAGGATGTTTTTTTATTAATAAAATTAAAAGTGAACAGTTGACGATAAATACATATTTAAAACATATACAAATACTATAAACATGCAACAGGCTTAAAAAATTGTAAATAATGGTTTTGAATGGTACATATTGGCAAGTTTAAAATGATTAAAAAGTTATATTTTTAACTTCAGTGTTTAATGAATTGATACTTCGTTTTCTACATCATTTCATAGACAGATAGAGCCTTGCGTGTTGAGCGTAAAAATTGCAATATATAGTCTATTAGAACACACACCTATGTAGCGATGACGCAATATTCTTAAGACGTAAAATATATCATATGATAACCGCCGTACGTACTCCGAGAAACGCTTTTATTATACCGCTCACTATTATTACAAGACCTGAATCACCTTCGTTTTTACCTGATGTTTGTGTACCTGTAGATATACGCTTACTTAAAATCGATCCTAACCCCTGATAGCTTAACCTTGATAAGGTCAACATGCAACATTCAATAGCAATGTGGAACAAAGAAAGTACTACTCCAGCGAAAGTATTTTTCCACCTTCATTGGAACTAATAACGTTAACCTAAGATCTCTTAGTGATTAGATAATACTTATAAATATTTTTTAAACTTATAAATCTACCAATAACTTGCGGAAATTACTGAATATTTTGTCTTACTGCTAAAATTATCCCTGATATCATTTACAATTGCAAGATTACTTGAGCACGATAACTTGAGTGCAAGCTTAGAACAATAGACAATATCCACTACATACGTATATGAAATAAAATAACTCATTCAGACAACACACATACTCAGTTACTAATAATACTAGTCTGTGTGTGGCTGTGTTGACTGCACACATAGAACTTATCTATTATGTAACCATCGATATGTACGCATGTTTTATTACGTATTGTAACAAATACCGGTATAAGCTTAATATTCATATTGAAAAATACTTCTATAATTTTATTTACATTACAATTATATTACCAACTCTTAATTCCAATTCAAATATTCAGGAAAAACATTGGTTTAGTTAATCCGAGGCAAGAGCTTGCTTTCTTTTTCGTTCTCATTTTTCATATTGTGTGAGCTGAAAGAATTAGTAGCAGTGAATATTTATAAACGTTTGGTAACTGCATATAACAACTTATTAGAACTATATATACATTTTTTTAATCTAATATAAAAAGTATACCTACAAACTTTAATGCTAAAAATTAATACCCTGTCAGCCAATATTTAGGCTAAGCAGATATAGATGATAGCGGCATTATGAGAAATTGAGAAAAACGCATATAAATGTTTTTTCTATTCATTGAACGCGATAACCTTAATAACTATGCCACGGTTTATAATGTATATTTAGAAATAGATAAAACTATTTATGAGGATAGTTTAAAATTAAGAAAAATATGAAATAAATATAAAAAACTGTAACAATCGTTTCAGATGCAATCATTTATTTCGAACCGAAGCCACGAGTAACTTGTAAGTAATATATTAACCTCAAGGATGTTGTACAAACTTAACTAAACCTCTACATTTTATTGATGAGATCAGAGTCTACTTATACATTATAGCGTCAATGCGATGACTGATCTGTGGATTTTAATTAAAAGACGATATGAAAACAGTACAAACATACAATATAATACACTATATATACTATATTTATACATATTATTCAATAAAATATGTTATTATACAAAGAAAATAATAAATATATAATAATAATATATATAATAAAAATAATAACTTTCATACATGTATACGGTATGTATAGGATGTGTTTAAAATTTAGCTAGTTTAGCCGTGACTATTATCCATACATCTACATCGTGAACACTCATTTTATACATTTTTACTTTATTAGATGGTAAAAATTGGTTAAAAGCCATAATAGATTAAATTTAAAATTACGTTACCGTTAATAGGCGTTACAAACAATGTGTTTCAAAGGTTTTTTACAATATTACAATATAGTAGAAAGGTGTACTTAAACACATAAACAAGTTATTAAAAATCACGATAGAACGAATACATAAACTAAGCGCACAAATAACAAATGTTTCACAAATTTTCATTGATACTAAATGAGCAAGAGAGGAGGTTAAAAATAAAATACTCGGAAATTATGTTAACAATAATATCATATTAAAATATTTAAACAAGTTTCAAGGTAGATATGTAACAACGTCTAAGTAGGTACTATATTTAATTTATATAACATATATATAATAATAAAAAATATTTAACATTTCATTAAATAACACTATTGATAAGCGTATTTTCCTAAGAACGCATTATATATAAGAATGAATTTGCCCACCTACACAAAGTTTAATTACTAGAATGAGTTACTTCATCTGCAATAGGCTAAGTAGCTTAATAACAATTACTATAAGTGGTCACTGACCCAAAGTCACGCACCATCGCGACCACGACGTCTATTAATTTGGCCTAATTATTGCTTTAAATTACATTTATTACATACATGTTCTGCTCAAGGATACAACTACAGATAATCTTACTCGCAAGCTTCATAGGCATTCTTGAATCTCGTTAATATTAAATACACAGCTTAATTCTGTCATAATTTCAGTCCTTTAAAATGGTTTTTGAATTGGTTAACACTTATTCTGTTGTTTGTCATAAAAGTAGGTGCAAGATAATTTTTAAATATAACCTAATGGAAAGAGGATTTTAACTTCACAATATTCGTTAAATAATGATCGATCTTTGATCTTTTTAGTTTTTAATTATTAATTTTTCAAAGAGTAGATAGGGATAGAAAATTGAAATCGTGAATACTTTTATTATTATTACTACTACAACTAGAAAGATTTCATACAATCGGTTGAAGGAACGCAACATGGAAATCGATATTAATAAAATGTATCTTACAATTCTTCCGACACATTAATATTTTAACAAAAAAAACCGACCCCATTTAAAGAACATAAATTTCTTGCTTCCTCCAATTGTTCACCCTTAGGCGTGGTTTATATTCTTCAAATTTAAGTGGAGCCAATCAAGGCCAATACTATTCTTCAAAACAAAAAGGAATTTTTAAAGTCGATTAATAAATGAAGAAGTTCGGATTATTGAATGAATTGAACCTCCTCCTTTTCTGAAGTCTGTTAATAATATTTTAATTCTCCAAAATAAGTCTTGGGTACTACTAGAAAAACCTATATTGAGAAGCTATTATTCTGATCCGATCCGTTGAGTTGCCTGAAGGATATTTTATCCTCTACTCATTTAACTATACTTCAAGCTATTTTAAAGTTTTATTCCCATGAATTATTATTTCCAGTGCGTATGTTCCTGACCCGTTTCTGCGATCAGACGTCGTTTAGCCAGTAAAACAAGAGAACAAAAACGCCCTCCCAAAATAAAACAGCGTCGTATAGCAGCTACGAATAAACATATAAGCCGCTGTTATACACTCTATTGTAAATAAAAAAACGTGACACAATGTTCATACCAGTAAATCCGTCTTGTCTTTTCATGAACACACAATTTGTTCATAATAACTAGCTAAAATAAATGACATTGATACGGATTTAACTAGCTGGTATAAGAATTTTACAAGATATCAAACTAGCTTCAGCAATTATCTATTTATTATGTGCAAGCAAGATGTCTTTAGCAAGACGTGATTCGCAAAACAACAGCTAAGCAGACAACGTATATATTATTATTTCGTTACAATTAATAGATGGCAGACTAATCACTATTCCTTCAAGTATATGACGGTCTAAGATTTAATGTTAACAAGGAACACACTAGAATTGCATGTCAATAGTAAAATAGGTAACTAATCATATAATCATACCTCTGATGAGGCCATTATGCGACCAAATCGTATCGTGTTTGTCCTGTACCGAAGGCGCAGGAGGGAACTCCAACAGCTACAGTAATTAAGTAAGTATTAATTAAATAAACAATAATTAACATTACAAAAAAAAAGAAAGTTTTACCGTTTCGTCGCATGCATATATCCAATATTTTCACAATGTCACAACAGTATACTTCCCCATTCGTAACCATAGGTGTGTTGTAACCAAAAACAGCGTGAGAAACAGTTACAAGAGTTTCGACAGACTTTACGTAATTCCTTAAAACTTAACAATCATCTCAGGTTTTGTTATACCATAATATTAGCAATGGTCTTTATTCGGAACCTTCGTCATAGTTAGATATTTATGGCTAATGCTGCAGAATCTTCCCCAGTGCCTGGAAGGATTCGTTAATAATTCCGATTCCCAAAAAATCTAGTCCGGTTTCCTTATCTGATTATCGCCCCATATCCATCTTACCTTATC
>DWPT01008029.1:0-10444 GCA_018251895.1 Agathymus mariae mariae
AGTGAAAAGTACATTAATGTACTAGAAACAGCATTAGTGCCTTCAATTTCAAGAATTTTTAGAAGAAGAAGAATTTAGAAGAAGAAGCAGAAATGTATGCTACCCTCCATTTCCTCAGTTACTTCCGTTACTTAAAGCAGTCTTTAAGTAACAGCCAAGGCCAGTGCCTTGGATACCACCAACACACGGGTCTTAGTTAAACGCGCCATGTATTACATATATTAACACGTAGATAAATGAGCTTATATACAATATACAAATATCTATATTTTTGTGAAAACAGAAGCCTTGGATCGTTATTCCCAAGTGTGACTGTCAGTCTGTCTATCTCTATTTTCTCCGAGTGTAAGATAAACACATTTATCTTTTATAAGGTTCGATATGTCAGATGAAAATAGATTCCTTATAAGAATACTCGCATATTTGTATTTCTGTCAGTAACAGATGTTTTCCCTAAACGTACTAGATTAAAAACTGTTACGTGAAGGAAAATTTTGATTATGTTCATAAAATGTAATATTCACAAGATTCTTTGATGGTTAAATTTGAAACAAAAAAACCTATTTTGAAAAAAGAAAGAGATTATTACATGTTATTCACACTTATATACTCAAGACCACCATGAAAACGCTGTCTTTAAAAATACTAAATTTAATATATATATATATATAAATTGCTGCATATTATAACTTGAAAAGGTACAATAGATTTGGCTGATTTTTATTTTATTGTATTTGTTACTATCAGAACGAGCTTTGTATAAAATATTTTTTTCGGAATATCCATTATAAATTTAGGAAAGTTGTATGGTTTTTATATGGAAATATTTGTTATAAATAGGCAAAGACAATTCAGTATCGTTTTGTTGACGAATTTTTTTTTGTCAGTTGTTGACGAGTTTTTGTTTCCATTTTGTTATCTATAAAGAAAAAAATTTGGAAATCTAACGTTGTTAAAAGATTGTTGTCGAATTAAGACCACTAGGGAAACGTTAGTCTCAATAAAAATGTGACTTTCAGTTGAAAAGTTTCAATATATGAAAGATTAGGTTTGATAAATCCCTTCTCGATAAACTGACTGATTCAATAACAGACAATATACTTTCTAAATCACAAGAGACAAAGACATGTTACAAATTAACAATAGTTAACAGGTATTCATTGCTAAGCGCACTTTTTCGTTCCTCATTCATAAATGTTCACATGCGAAGCCGAGTCTTGCCCCTAGTAAAAAAAAAACAAATCTATTATTTACATAACACGTACAAAGGACTCGTAAAAATATATTTAAAATATGATACGCGATTCGAACTTGATCGATTTCATTTTATTTTGCATGACCCAAACCATACAAACGATGTTTTCGTATCATTCTTCTAACAGGAATCGAGTTTAGGCGGGCGGCGTCAGGATGTCAAGGGAAACTAAGATTAAGTGGATCCTATGAATTGCTCACGTAACTCGATGTTTTGTAACTCCATAGTGATCTTTGTCACAGGCTTATGTCATCTGGGTAGAATTTATTACACGAAAAAAGTAAAGGAATCGCTGGCCAAGGTTTAACATAAAAGTAAAAAGCAAAGATTTCTTAAAAAACTATGAATATATCTTAACCTTTTTGCTATGAAACTTCAATAATTTATTGCAGGAATGCGACAAAACTACTTTTTGGATATCGAAGAGCTTATGAAATATGCTTGTAAGGCTATGTCGACATTTGTAATTTATGTGTATTCATTCTGCAGTTATTCAAAGCCTGTAACGAATATTGAATATGCTGTTTTTATAATCGATTTAATTGTTAATTGACGGTTGTACATTTTTTATAAATGTTAAAATTAATAATCTTATATTTTAGTGTTGTATCAATTAATTATCAAAATAAACTTAACATCCCAACTGGGTGCTAAAATAACCTGGACCGTTTTTTACTTCTGATGTCTAAACTAATTGCAAGCAATCGCTTCCTGATTCAATCTACTGTATACTCTATGCGGAATCTCGAAGCACCTGGATTACTTATTCTCTTTAATTTATTTTTCTCTACCAGCACTTTTCTTTCGAAACAGACGTAAGGATGATCACTTCTTTCTTCTTGTCTCATAGGCATCGGCTGCATTTAAATTTATTTTCCAGCAGTGCATTTCTTAAAATACCTTTTGAAGTCTGAAACGATTCTTCACGTTTTATGTAACATTTAAAACTACAATGAGAACCGACATTTCAATTTAATGCATATAAAATAGGGAGAGAAATTTAAAGTTTACATTTTTACATCCAAATAATGGTAGGATGAAACTAAATTATAATTGGCCATCATCCTATGCATAAAACAGTTTTTCTTTTTTCATATCGTTTTAACTTTCTAAAGAGACTGTAGGCAGAATTATATGATGTATGAAAAAATAAAGTTATACGAATCTTAACGTAATGCTTTACACACACACAAAGTCGATTACGCAATTCTGCAAATACTTACGCCTCGTTGACGAAATTTCTTGAATCGCCATGATTTATTCCCTAAGATTCGAACTCTGAAGGAACATAAATGGTGGGTCAGCACCCAGGATTTATTCGTTATTCTAATAAGGAAGCGATCAGATATATTTGACCTACAAGTGACAGTTGATTGATATGTCTGTGTTAGCTGTTGTTTGATAAGTGTCAGTGTTTGTGAAGTGAATTTTATTCACTTTCTTTGCGGAACTACGCCGGTATTTTCCCGAACTCTAGAGTCCTGATAAGCAAAAATAGTTTACGGGATAAAATTTAAAAATAATTATTTCAGCGTCCTTAGCAAAAATAAATAATTAAATCTTATTGAATTAATGATCTTTTAAAGTAAAATACTGCCAATAATGTACATCTGTAATGTCGTGAATGAAGAGGTAACCTCATTTACTCGTTCTACAGCACTGCCATCAAAACACGTCACTAATCTTTCACTTGTTTTACTTTCGCAAATGTAGTTAATGTATAGCATACATAATGAATGTATTTAACTCGGATCTGCAGCTTTACACCTGACGCTTTCGAGTTCTAAATCATTCAAATTAATTTAGATCATATGTCATTTTCATATTCTTGAATGTCTACGCTAGCGCACGATCGAACGGTAGTTCAAATTGGAACTAAAAATCGTTAGAATCGAATAAAGATCGGAAAAAGCGTACTCCCCACACTTGCAATCGAGTTGCAAGATCGAAATCAATCGTCAAAATTCACGTTAACAAACAAGGTTCTTTGTTTGCTTCGAGTTTTGCATTTTGTTCGTTTTATTTGGGTTTTTCTACAGTATGGTTCCCCTTGCATCATTATTTAATACTCAGGAGGAAGCTCATCTTACAGACATTCGAGAAAGTAGAAACTTTCTTAGAATGCGTCAATATAACTCTCAAGCACTTACAATGGATAGTGAAAAATTCCAGAAGAATTATTGTTTGGCCAAGGAGTTAGTCGACGTATTGGTGGATGAGCTTTTCCCTACCATGAAGAGACCTACACGACGAAGTGATATTTCTATAAAATGCAAGGTCCGATCCATATTTTGTGGAAACAACAATTCATCTGTGACTTTCTTTGTCAAATAGTATACAGTGTCAAACTGTCAACTTTTTCAGATGTTTCAGATTCAATTCAAAACAATTCAGAATCAAAACAATTTTTCAGATCTTGGTTACACTATCATTCTTTGTAGAAGCTACCAGAGAATAGCAGACAGAGGATGTGGTACAGTCACGTCTCATAGTTCGGGAGTATGAACTTTAGGTCGAGTTCGAATCAGAAACAATAACAAAACAAATTTTCAGGAATAAGTCCCCTGAGCGCTTACATGGTACGAAAGCAATCTATGAGACGTTCAAACATGTATATTGGTTTTCACTCCACATAACTTACGGAAATAAGCACACACTTAAGAATAACCACAACAAGCATTATTTCATTAAAATAATGTCCGCAGTAACAACGTCATTCCATTCTGCCTCCCATCATGACAGGTGACGGGTGAACTTTTCTTTTGAAGCCTGATTCGATCTTCAATATTTAGAAGGAAATAAACAAATACATCTATATGAACGTGATCCATGTTACACGCACTTGTGCATAGATTATTGGGCACGTCCGCATCGGTAACAATATTGACCCGGTGAGTAATTCGAAGACAGTGGAGACATCTTGTAGATAATTCAATAATTTTAATTTATGGTTATAAGGAATGCAAATCTGTCCCGAGCGATCGTCAGCTGGTGCGTACGGTGCTGTGATTATCTTGAATCTTAGGAATCAGTTAATATTTATAAGGCCATCCATATTGATAAAAAGAAAACTTTCGAAATTGTTTGCAGCAGAATTGTATTAGCTAGATTTGACGTGAACGGAGAAATTATAAAATGACAAGGAGGAATTTAAATATAATATTTTATTAGACATACTTATTCGTAACGTCCATGATTTAGACATTCGTGGTAATATTGATATATAACAAAATAAAATAATAGTGTTATAATTAACTTAACGGAGACTCAGATCTAGAAAATTGCTTTACAAAAAGTAAAAGATCCAATAGCATAGGTAAAACTTAAAAAAAATGTTAGAAGCTATGATTAAACTATGAAAATAATCAAGTGTTAGAATAACTCGTTTTTTTTAACAATATATCTCCTTTCATAAATTACTAGAAAATGCAAATTATAGTAGAGTAGGGTTTCCTAAGTATAACTGTTAGCTGATTACGCCCAAAGCCCAAAACCCGATTTTCAGTAACTTATTAAAATTATTTTATACCGAAGATTAGACAGAGAAGGTAAAATAACTTCAAAGTGTTGCAGCTTTCAAATAGTCAAATTATTATAATGAAACTGAGATAACTTTGCATGGGTTTGGCATTTGGGAAGGCGATTAATTTAAATGCGTTAGGTAACTTTGTTAAGGACATGAAAATTATGCTACCGATTTCTCATCTTCCTATTTTAAGTGATAATGAACAATTTATGTTATATTTTAACTGGATACTGTTCTACTCTTTTATTTTACACCAAGAATAGGACAAAAACAGGAACAACTAGTAATGATAAGCAGTAGAAAGGACTGTCTTATTCCCATGCAGTGACTTATCTCGATATCTTTACCTTTGTTTTCATTAGTACAACATATTGTGGAAGTTAAAACAAATTCAGCAAATCTTATCAGAAAAAAAAATAGGGTGCATTGATTTTATTTCATATAATTCCAACATTATTAGTAACTTATTCAATATTAAAATAGTAAGTAGTAAAAATAATAACATATATTTGAATATTTAATTTTCTGTTTATTTTGTTTGCAATGTAAACAATAAGACATAGACACAGAGTACATTTGATTTATATTCGGCATCAACCGAGTAGAACTTTAAATAGACTTGGCTTTGGAATACTTCTCCTAATAATTAATTCCTAACATTCAGGCGGGTTTATGAAAATGCCAGGACTTAGCTATTCACATGCCAAGTCAGAATGCAGCGGATAAAAACTTTTTTAAGCTGCATCAATTAACTTATTTTACTAGTCAATGTAAATTACATAAATAACTAGCTGATAGCTGGCCAAGTGAACGTTACACATTATAATAAATATACACTAATAAATCTCGCTTCGATTCAAAATAACACTTAACGCTTACAAATAACATCCGCATCGAAAATACTTATCATTCATTTATATATCATTCATATATATATATCATATTGGGCTCATTTTATATTTTTAGAGATCTGTTTCTGTAGTTGTCATAAATAAAATATAACCAAACAAAAATGGAACGAACCAAAAGTCATATAAGATCATGTGTCGAGAAGCAAAACAATTTATAAATACCTTGTTACTTTTGCTAAAACTAAAACACTAGCAAAAACTATATCTTACAGTCTATAATTGGTTTTAAACTACACAATTTTCGTGCAAACAATTATATCAGACAGAAATTCGTGTGTCTCGATAATGCCCACTTTGAATTCCGAGCAAGCAAATCCTGACCGTACTGTGGAATTCATAGGCTCAAAAAACAATTTTGACATCATCATCCTCTTCTACTTGACCACTGATTGAAACTAGCATGGTAATTATGATATACAAAAATGAAAAATAAATTAACATGCGAAACATACAGCGTATCAAATTCATTTAATTGCGAGCAGGCAAACTTTGGGTTTCTTGACGTCCTTTACCACATCGTTTACCATGATTCCACTGTCGTCTTATTACTTTGTAGGGAAATAAAAAAAAACATACGAAGATCTCAAGGAGACATTAATTAAAGTAGGCACTGCAGTCAGTCCCACACTCTCAATATCGCAACCGTTTAGCTGGTACAAATACATAGCTTTAAATTACTCATTAATGCTGTCATCACACTCGGACATGCTCGACTGTAGAGCTCTCGACAAGCCCTCCGCGGAATGTGTGTATAGACCGTTACGAATGCTATTAACGCAGCAGCCTTCCTTGCAATGGATTCACCCGAAAACCTACTTTAAGTATGTACGATAAAAAACAAAACGGCGTTTCGTGCTTTTATATATATATTTTTTTACAACTTATGGAACGAACGATTCGAATGATTGTTGTCATTTTATCGCTGTTTGTATTCGTATTATGAATTTAAAGAGACAATATTTTAACAAGTTCCAAACATACGTGGCAGTTATAATCAATATAAAAATTAAACTAAGATATTTTAGCACCTCTAAAGAAAAAAGCAATATGGTTCTATTGAAGCATCTTTCTTTAAAATTGTATTATAATCATTTCGTATAACGATTTGTTACCCGAAATCATTCATAAAATTTAGTTCCAATAGAAGTTTACATATCAATAATGCGTGTGTCATTATAGTGATATTAAATTTCCATTAATGTGCTCGGAATCGTTTAACGCCCGCTATTGTTATATGTCACAGAATACATATGAATTAGAAGTGATATTAATATTTTAAATATTCATTACCATAGTACGGTTAGATGAGTCCACTAAAAACAAGTTAAACAGTAAATTTTTTTTACTATTTCAAGTCAGGTTCTAATTACGCAAGTGCATAGAGTTGGACTTTAGTTAACAAGAATTATTGTTAACAAACGAATAACTATTTCATTATAAAAAATATTTTAGGGCACTCTACTTGAAAGATTTTATAAAATAATACTATAAAAAGCTCAACAAATATCTAAAATAACGTTACGTTTTGCTTATTACACTGTAATTTTAGGCAGTATCTTTTCAACATATTCCTTGAAATAAAACTGCTGCAGTAACCATTTACCGACCATTAATCTTTAAAACGATGTGAAATGAAGTTGTGCGGCGCTTTTAGCCCAACTGATCGTGTCACTCGTAACTGAGCAAACTAGTTGAGCTAATTCAACCGTGGACATTTAGTTCTATGGATAATTCCTAGCAAAATATCACAATTAATCTTTTAGATATCTATAATTAGTTAGCACGTGCTAAGCCATGACAGACCATACTTGAAGTGTTGGTCACCTTATACGACGCCAATATATAATATATTTCTTAAAAAATACACTAACACTTCTAGTTATCCATTATCCACAATAGGCATTTTAGTGGCGTATACTGGATTCCTCTTCAGTTACGAAAAGAGATTCATGTCTTGCAGCGAGTCACTAATAGACTGAAGGCTTTATTATGATTATTGTTACTATGCCTATAAATCATATTTAACGTCCTTAGCAGGACTTAATTGAAAACTAATTTAATTCATACAGCATGAAATATTGTACAGTAAATACAGTAAATTAAAACCCGTAGAAACAATGCTTTAAAATAAACGGAGACTATAAGTCGTTTCTACTAGATTTCTATTCTATGACAACTGTCAAAGAAGACGACATATGAAGAGAGCGAGGTGCATCACAATAACGTTATTGTATTATTACTCTGCATAGGTTTGAATACGATATATATACAAATATAAATAATACCTATTATGCATGGTAACGTATAAATCATACCATTAATCAATCTGATAAATACCTGCATTAGTAGTCAAGCAGGGAATTGACGTCAGCTGATAATAATGATGAAATTTGATTATATTTGTTCTAAACTCGCTGTGGGACGCAGCTGTAGGATTACATTTGTAAATTCAAATTACATCTCGATATTTACGTTCAAATAATGAAATACATATTTTGAATCAGTTTCGTTCCAATCGTTGTTTGGTAACATCACACATATAAAAGCAAATAGGCACACGGCCTTCCTCAACTAGCTGGAACCTTAAACAATCATACACGAAGATACAAACACATACGCACATGTACATGGTTAAAAACATATTCATGGTGGATTTCAGAAAGTACATACTGGAGAACTGACGAAATATCAAATAGGAAAAAAATTAAGACTTCAATTTCAATATACCACGATGATAAAATAATAACATTTGTTTTAGGTTTCAGTAAACAAATTACGAAACTGATAACCAAAGTATTTAACCAAAATTCTCGGAATAAACCTTGCCAATTCCTTATATCCCACTATTCTGCCGCGGTTTCTTCCTTATAAAACAATAAAAGTGGAAGCCGAGTTAGATGTGGAAATCTAGTTGCAATAAAACTTCTTGTTAACTAAATCATGCTTGCTTCTGGTAAAACTTAAAAGTTTCCAGAACAAACTTGAAACAATAAACCAATTTCATATTTATTTTCAACATTTTCTATTTCGTTTCAAGAAATGAAAACTCATGAAACGAAACGTTTGCAACAGATTGTTTTTTTACCTTTTCTTTATACATCCTCCTCAAGGCGATCTGGTTACTTTAATTTTATTTTTTATAATTACTTTAAGTCGATGTGCTGGTTCTATTTTTACCGTCCGCTCTCTACTCGGTTGTATTTGTGAAATAGTTTAATTTATTCCAATTAATGCTTCCCGGGAAAATATAGCTGGATTAGTGAGAAGTCCGTTAATCGTATTTAAATGCTCAAATAAATATAATCAGTTTTGTAATTATGGTATCGGGTAGAATATAAATAAATTGCAATTAATTATTTGAAAAATCATTTCGTAACATACGAAATAATATACCTGTTTTATAAATTGCTCGTATATACGAGTAGCTCGTGGTAATCTACGTTTTGCCTATTTTTTTTTGTTTTGACTACCTTAGCGGTTGTTTTAATAAGAAGCAGCATGAATTCTGACAAAAGTAATAATTTGTTGGACCACGGACGTCCCTCAAGTTCAGCCATCGTCTATTGTGCAGTATGGGGACTACCAGTGTGTTCCCATCGTATTATTGAAAGCGAGCCGTATAAATATAATACCTTTCTGATAATACTCTTTATTACCGTATTAATTTTACAGTTTCTATTATCTGAAATATTTACTCGTCTGAACAAATACCACATTTTTCATTTTCCCTTTCAAACCATCTCGTTCCTTTCTTTTTTGCCAACAAGGTGAAGATGAAGGGAAGTAACATTAAAGGTAAAACTGACTCTAATTATATTAATCACTTCTTAAAACTATAGTTATAATAAAAAAATCCTGCTCCTGGAATCAATATTTTAATCCTGAGTACTTAATTTTATATAATGAAAAAACTCCTTCAATAATTAGCATATTTAACGTAATTTTAGATTCAACCCATATTATTTTACCTTCTTTCCTTTTCACATATCTTTCTTTCCTGGCATATTATGACAATCTTTATTTTTTCTTTTTCAAAATAAATATTTAATAACCCTTTTATATCTAAAAAGGTTGTTAATGTACAATAGGTTGAAAATAGGTTTATCAACCTATTGTACATTAACAACAGGTACTTACTCACATACATTTTCGAGCTAACCTCATTATACGTGTTTTATTTATTTATAAATGCTAACAAATTGTTCGACCAAAACAATGTAAAATCCTTTATTTTTATTGAAAACAACTGTGAATTTGACATTTTAAAACAACATTTCATTCATATTTCAATTCGACTTTGCCTGTACTCTGAATAAACCAATTCATAAAAAAGGACCAATGATATAAAAAAGGAAAATACGTCAACGTACTCTAGAAATATTTTTATTTGACAAGAAAGGTTTATTCACTTAAAGCGTAATTCATTTCTCAGATTTTCTCCGCGAAATTTCTCTAAAGCTTAAAGAATAAGGTAGTGGAATTACATTTTCTTGTCTCTGGCATCAGAAATGAAATTTCAGCGTTTGCATTTAGATCTGTTTTATCCATAAACCTTTCTTTTATCCAGCGGAAAGTAAATTTACCGCCACAGAAAAGTTGTTATCTTTGTGAGAAAAATCATTATAGGATCGAAATAATTTACGAAACGTTATACAAACTGTGAGTGTTTACATAAATAAGAATCAACCTTATTAACAGCAAACCTATATGATATATGACATATATATGGTATACTAGCATACTGCCCTCACT
>DWPT01008030.1:0-10443 GCA_018251895.1 Agathymus mariae mariae
AATATTACAATCATTTTATTAGCAACTATCTATGAGAGGATAGTTATGAACCGCAGTAAAATGCACCCCACGCTTTTAAACTAAAGTAGGTACTTAACTTAACATAAATTAACTTTGTACTTATTTATTTACCCTTTATTTTAATTCTAGAATGGACTTACATAATGTGTAATAGTATTCTCTATCAGTCAGCTTTTAGTGTTGATCTCATTATTATTTCACTTAGTGCTTATATGGAAGAAGTTTTTTGAACCAGCTTTTACTGACAGTTTTAATAATCTGTTCAGCTAAGGAATTCTGAATCATTAAGGAGTAATGGAATAAATCGCTATTATGTGGCAAAATGGTGAATCTTAGGTTTTTTTAAGAGTGAAGTTTCGTCATAATTATATGAAGATAATCAAGTTTTTCTTAAAGATGAGAGAGGAGGAGAAGGTGGATCATATAATATTCAACTTAAAAGACACAGATATCCTAAAGATTTACCATAATAGTTGTATTATTATTACTTATGATAATTAAATCAAAAACGGTTAGTCGCACTTACTTACAAAAGCTACTCACTTTAAAAGTAGCCTTGGAAACACATTAAACCGAGTAGTGACGTTGACAAAGTCAAGTTGTTTCTGTTGCCCTTCGTATGAGAAATGACAAAGCAATGTACTTCGACATCATGACATCGTACTTGGACAGAGAGGAAAATCACTAGGCAATGATGGATACTCATCCGAGTGGGATTTTCTAACAGAAGATTGAGGTTAAAAGAATCACGTCTTGCCATTCTCTTGCACCTTTGACAATTTATATCCTGAGAAATATTAGAAGGTTGTCTTTGTGCCCCTTCGTTTGAGGATCAGCAATTTGATTTCTACTAAATCTGGATCACCAATGACTGTTTTACAATTATTGCTCACCTTAAATATCTTATTATTATAATTATCGTATGGAAACATGTCAAATTAAGTTTTCAAAGATAAATGTTTTATTTTGTGTTTTTTTACCCACGAACTTCTTTACAACTATCAAAGTTCAACGAACAACAAATGCAGGTAAACAGACGAACACCATAAAAACAGAGTTAATACTAGAAGTTTATGTAATATCTTAGTGGAATCATTGAAGAAACTTCTCGAATCTTCCACTTTGCAAAAGTTTACATATAAAGCTTATAGCGGTATGAAAGTTTGTAAACAAAGCGTATTATGAAACAACAAATAAAAGGGATTTATTTTAATTTTTTTTGACATTGGAAGTCGTTGCGAATTCAGTTCGCTTGATGTTAATTGTTCTACATTGTCTACTCAATTGAAGTATGATATTAACAAAGCGGGTTACATTTTCTACTGATAACGCATCAGTGATTACTTTTATGTTCTGAATGTTTATGAACGGCGGTGACTACTTACCATGGCTCGACTGCTCGCTCGTGAACAATAACACATTTATATAACAAAAACTTCCTGTGAAGAACATGACTGATCTCATCGGTACTTGTAATTTAATTCTGGCTAAACCTCTTTCAGTTTATGTCAATTTATTTCATTTGTTACCTGAGAAAATATCTTCTTTAAATAAAAAAAAAACATGAATATCAAAGACTTTTCGTTGGTTTGTTGTGAATTCAGAAAATTAGCATGCCAAAATTGTATTCGATGTTTGATAAAGCTCTTTTGCGTAGAATAAAATACACCATTATATCTTTAACTCAGTCTGGAAACTTATTTGACGGTAGATAAAGGAGCAGAAGACCTTTATTTACTAGTGCAATTGGGTATTAGAACATCTTCGAATCACAATCCACACAAAGCGTTATGTTTATATATTGAAGAATACAAAATAATTAAATGACACTACAGTAACGAAATCTATAGGCGAATGAATGATTCGCCCATACATACTTCCCAACCGGTTTTATATATAAGCGTGCGTTTATACTTGCGCTAACTTTAGGATTAAAATTTATGGTACAATATCAAGTGATGGTAAATAAACTTGGAATAATATCCTTGTCCAAAATTCAGCAGAGCACATGAGCAAAAAACGTTGAGTTTATCTTAATTACACACTGTAAACCAAACATATATCAAAGTAAAAAATAAACCGAATTTGCAAAAAAATTATAGTACGACTGAGTATGGGACGTGAATTCTCACTTAAAACTATTGTTTCATTGTTTGTCTCTTGACATGCAGAAATGCCTACCGTGGGAAATCGAGACAGACTTCCTTTGTTAAACAATATTGCGCTTCTGGTAAATTCAGAAAAACATTAAACATGGAGGAAAGAGTAAATTTGTTTTTTAAGACAAAAGAATTCGAGAGGGAATCAATCTCGTTCAGAGATGAACTTGTCGGTCATTTGTTCATGGGAATCCATGGTGTGGTCTTTTCCGCCAGTTTGTCCGGCTCAAGATTACTGGCAATCGGTGCATGAAATTGTTTGCCTCTCGTAATCACTTCACCTTTACGATCCTTTTTTTTACATAACATAACTTAAAGCTTGACAACAATCCTACCTGATGGTATGTGGTGATGAAGTCTAAGATGTTGAAAGCACTAACTTATTCGCTCTCCTCTTGAGACTCACACATCGTAAGTAGCCGGGAACACCGACGCGGCAAATTACTCCAGTCGTTGCAGTGCGGATAATGAATGAAAATGCATACCGCGTCCTCCATGCAGATGGATGGGGGAATTAATTAGAACAATACCTGTGTACCCTATAGAAGATAAAAAAAAATCCTGCAAAACCCTAATTTATAGTAACAAAAACTTACTGCATTTAGATAAAATTGCCTTGTCAGATAATTCCGAGTTCACTTATAAATGTAAATATTACATAGCTTTGCGAGAAAAGAGTAGCGTCCTTTAGTCGACTGATGGGCAGCAAGCAGCAACTATATATTTAAAAGAATACCTTAGATAGTACCTATTTAGATCTAACACAGGCCTTTAAATACAAAACAGTCAAGAATTAAAATAATAGATACACATTATTCCCTACACAAATCCGCACCGGGCACTTAAGCATCCAACACATTGCAAGGAGAGATTCGTGCAATGCATTTAAACTCTAATGGGTTGTAGTTATTGCATACAAATAAACAAAATGAATAAAACATTGCAGCTGATTGCTTCACTAACGTTATTGCAGACCGTATGTTATATGAAATAAACTTTAACGTTCAATCCACATCCATCTTTTAAAGTTTGACGGCAATGATGCATCAATTTTATTTTTCGGAAGCCAATGTAGTACGGTCTATAATTTATCATCAATATTAATAATTAAACGCTCACATAGTAATTAGTGTAATGAAAAACTTTTATTTATATAATAAGTTTTCCACTTAAGGACTTTGTTAAACAATAGCAAAGATAGCTTAATGTTCTGAACCCCGGTCTCATGTACGGAAGACCTGAGTTCGCATCCTGTACACATATCTTAATCTCTGCCTATCTTTTCAAAAGTCTTCATCGTTTATTGTTTGTGTATTTATAAGTTCTATATGTGTTTCTCTTTGTTTACATAATTTTAATCTAAACTTAAAGCTCTTTAAAGACTGGACCACTTTTTTTAAGATTTGAAGTTTTCATTACAAATCGTAAGCAATAACACCAATATTTGTGTATTTGTTATGAAAAAGAAAGAAAACGATGATCTGGAAATAAAATTGCAAGTTGTTAATACGGAGTTTTTAGAGAAGAAATTCGTACTAATTAGACAACAGTAAAATTGAAATATGACATAAACTTACCGCAGATTATATAAACATATTCATCCTTGACTGTTGTGTACAATAGGAAGAACCTTCATAATATATCTATCAACCTTATGAGTTATACTACAAATCTATTAATATGTTAGTTCATCCGATTTACATGTATCGATTTCATGGGATAAGCAATTATCGTTTGAGTTCTGTTTGCGGATTCAGCGTGTAATCAGTTATTATGTAATGCAATCAGTTGCACCTGGATACACGTGTTATGTAAATTTAGGTACGTCAAGGTAATGTTTCTATTTGCATAAGTAATAATACTCAGTGTGAATATTAGAATCTTGAATAAAAGACTTACTCACTTACTTCATTGAAATAGACAACAAAACACTTTGTTGTGAAAAAGGCCCCAAGTGCTCATAGCCGTAACATTTGTGCCAGTTTTATTATATTTAAATGATTGACAACGTGAAGCGTTTATCTGACGAACGGATATTTTATTTGGTGACGAGCGATCAACATAAATGACAAATATTTATAACAAATATTCATAAATTTTTATCTTCTCAGACACTAAATATCTTAATTGTAACAAGTAATCATAAATTCTGTACTTAATACATATATGTCCACCTAGTTACATGAATCACGATCCCGGCGAGACTGCGGTGGCGGCGGGGAGAAACTCTTAATAGGTGACACTTCAAAGTCAATAATAACAGATAACGAAATAAGTGGAAGATATACATAATACCTGTTTATTCATGATACTAGAATTGCCATTAATGTACAGCCAGTTGAAACCAAAACGAACATTCCTTGAAGGATCCTCTTCCGTAATACATTATATTATTACACAATTATATCAACCATTGGAACTGAACTCTGAACACATGCGAAGTAAGAATTGGGCAAAAGTTTTATTGTCATTAAAATATTGAAATCCGATAGTGTGGTTTGCCGCTGACTCTTCTATTAATTATTTTTAGCTTTAACAAACTTTAACCATGGAATATAGATTATTGTATGAGTTGTAAGCATGAGTAATATCAGAGCACCATATATATCCTGCAACCTAATTTTAATGTTATTAGTATTAAACAGTTTATGTCAACGAGCTTGTCGTTATTTTATTTTAATTTCAAATGAATTTATACTAATAAATAACAATGCATTATTTGTAATTATGTTGCTTATTTATATAATTTTATCGCAATTAACAAACGAGCTACATGCGAACAGATTCAGTTAATAATCTCGCTTTGAACCTCTTTCTTTTAATTTATCATGTGCAGGATCGAATTTTATATCATTCTCTTCTGCAAATTTCTCATTTATAAAATGACTTTCTGTAAACTAACATTGCTCCTACACGACGGCAAGTTTATCCTTGTAAAACATATTTACTATCAAAATTTAAAGCAATTAGCTTAACAGTTTTAGGTGAGCTTAGCCAATAAGCGTAATGAAACAAATTATATTAAGTAAAGAAGCACTAATTCATTAATAATTTCTATAATAACCGTCATATACTCGGAACTTGATAAATGTTAAACCCTTCAATTACCCTATACTTTTTAATATTTTTATAGCCTGAAGGCTAGGTAAAAAGACCGACGGGCCAGCTGTCACCTATAAATTTAGGGAACACCTTTTTTACTTTTTTTGAAGAACTCCATATCATAGCGCTCCTGGATTGTCTCAGCAGGAAACTCGTGTAACAATTTTCATGTGCACAGCAAAAAAATTCGGACTATCGGACTGGGAAAGATTGCCATACATCCAGTCGACGTGAATTCATTCTTCTCAAAGCCGAACAGTTCTGCAGACCACTCTTCGTTGTAATATCGATAGAACAGACAAAGGGAACCTATGTCCCTCCTATAGCTTAAAGTTTCTATCAATCTGTCGATGATTCGACGGTCATTGACGATAAGAACTCTAAGTTTTTGTACGGCATCAAATGGTTAATTGTACTTTGGCTCCGCTACCCAAAGTTGAGAGCAGAACTCTATGTAAGGCCTGACCTGTGTTATGTAAAGCATTAGTAAGTGACTCGCAATGAAGTGTTGCTTCGCCCCGTGCAAAACGCCGTGTTTTGAAGCTAGCTTAGTTTTAATTTCCAAATAACGCTGGTAATACACATAATTCAATATGTCAACTCAAAAATTAAAATACTTTTACTAATGATCAGCTTATTTCCTTAGAACTAAAGCTCCATGATAAATTAAGCTTTCTTAGTGGTAAATGCGGAAACATGTGTCTTCTTTTCCACCAAACTTAGTCTACTTCATTCTCAGACCTGCTCCAGGGAGTTGTCGACTTTGGACACAATTTGAAATCTACTATCTTGAAGCAAAAACATATATATATATATATATATTTACATATAGTCGCAGTTTAAATATTGGTTTTCATTTACAAACAAAAGAAAGGAACATGTAAATATAATCGTCGTTTATCAGTATTTTTTAATTTTAAAAGATGGCCAAGCAGGCCTTTGTCCCACCTGATGTTAAGGAGTCACCGCCGCCTACGAACACGTGCAGCATCAAGTGTACGATAGACACTCTTTTTAAGAACCCCATATCATATCTCATATATTATATATCATAGCTCAAAGGGAATGCAACTGTTGGAAGCTTTTTGCAAAGCTCACAGGTTTGTGGCAGGAAGGAGTAAGAGAAACAAACGATAGACGATTGCTACGAGTCGAGGTGATGTCGGTGGAACCGCAGCATTTTGCGGGTGGTGCGATAAAGGAAGGTGGATGGTTGTACCGAAATTAAAAGTTCTTCGGAACATTCACCGTAGTAGAGACAGTAGAGAACGTATATACCTACGGGTCTCAATAGATTTAAGTCCTCTAGGCCATCTGTAAGTTTGGAATTGTCGACAATTCGAACAGCACGTCGCTGTACGGAGTCAAGAGGGTTTAATTGGTAACTGAATGCACAGGCCCAAAGCTGTAGTTGATTTTAGTAGTAGCACACCGCCCGCCAACCAAAGTTTGACTGCGTCCACCGATAGGGATCACAGAGCTGGGAACGAAGCATTTCATACCTTGTTGGATCACATCGTCTAGAGATTCGGCGCATGTATCTGAATGAGAAACAAAGCTGCCTCCATAGGTATGACACCAGAAGTTGCTGACAGATAGTGCCAGACACGCTGTGTTTCAACTAGGCAGGGATTTGAGAGGTACCTAATGGGGCTCCGACAACCACTTCGTATCTGGTAGGATGGTTAGTCAGCAGGAGATCCAATAAAACAGCGATATAGTTCTCTAAGTCTGGTACTCTGGTAAAGTGTGATACAATTTACGAATAACCATGAGCGAAGGCAAAGTCATAGACAATTCTGCCTTCGGTAGCTCGTGATCCCAGCCATTTTGTGTGATGGACGTTAAAGTCATTTAGAATGACTACCTCCGCTCGCAGATACTGTCGCTTCTCGGATGTCGTTACATAATAGAACTGTATCTACATCTCCGCTATGGGAACTATAGATGCACGCATATACACAGAATGGAAAGGTGTTAAACTTTAAGACTGTGTAGATGAACGTCACATGACGTCCTTCCTATTATACTCGTAGACTCCTGCTTATCGGATAAATGTCTGCTTCAGCACTGCAAATAGGAGGTTTCAGCGGGATCGGATAGATAGACACAGATGTGTCTCCGTCAAGAACAACAAGGCCAGCTTTGTGATCTCTAGGTGATGGTGTACAACATTGATATAAGAATGGAGTCCCCTAAAGTTGCACATGGCCTCTTTAAATTGGGCAAGGAATTCCACGGGACAACGTTTTCTTTTAGTTCTACAACGACAAGACGCAGGTCATTTTGTGGCAATCTCCCCGAGGTAATAGAGCTTGCTGACTCGGAGGAAGGAAGGGCCACTGGTTCCTCCGAGCATGACTATCAGGCCGGCCACGTTGGTCTCTTACTCCAGCATGATAGATGTACGTCGGGATTTTCACCAGTTGACAGAACAGCCACCCGGACCGGAAGTTAAAAGTGACATCCGGGTTCGCGTCCTCAACTGACCAGCGGACGGCGCGTCTAATATAACGATAATGATTACGACAACGATAGACAAGCAGAACCTAAATACTACGACAACAGCTCTCCAAAGGATGGGAAAGTGGGGAAGGAAGGGGAACTAGCAACCCCAGGTGGCAGGCGAAATACGACATAGTCATTTTACGACTGATTTACACTGCACGGTGATTAGCTAGCCGGTCAGGTTGAAAGGCCTTACCACCGCTTGATGAGGGATACTTTAGTATCCGGTAGCTAGATATCTTCCAAAATGGATCGGACATCAGAGTCTCGTCCGTTAACCAGCAATGTGAACCGCTTGCAGGTGAAGCTGACTTGGGCTCCAAGGTGGAATTGAGCCAATAAATCAAAACTGTAATTTTAATAACCTATAGTGACTTTTAATATCACAAAAATTTAAAAAAAAACTTTTTATGCCCAAAATGCGTTAATAAAAATGTAATAGGGTAATAATAATGAATCTTAAGTCAAATATTTGACATTTTCTGTCTTGGGGCCTCGATAGTTAAAATCATTGTCGATATTTTATGCTCATAAATAGTTCTTCTTTTACTGTGGTCTATATTATATAGTCTGTAGCTTAATACAATTAATGAGACTGTAGATTCAGTAATTTCGTTAGCTTGCCAAACTTGTCCCAAGTTAGATAAGCAACGTGTGATGCCTTAAGTCCGTGATGTATGGGAACCACTGACCCAGTTTTGCGGTATTTCTTTCAGACTTGAGACTTGCCTTATGGAATTCATTCGCCATACTGTAATTAAAGTTTTTCTAATAGGAATTTCATATTCTTAATGATGAAATGAGATGAAATTTTTTTAATATGTTAAAACTAATCTCACGCTGCATTATTATAATTAAATTTGATGAAATTATCATTAGATTATATCTGGAAATAATCAGCATTATTTTTAGTTTAAGTCATGTTGAAAAAACTGCATTTAATATTAATTAAATAGGCTGCGGAAGCATCTAAGAAGAAACTTATCTCATTGATTAATGTGTCTCCGGTAAAGGCACCATGTGTAAGAGGTGTACATGATGTTGGGTGAAACGACAGCCACGTATATTTTTATCTCCATATTTTGTTTAATATTATGGAAGCAGAACATTCGTTCTCGTAGGTTATCTAGTCTACTATTAACCTCTGAATCAATGCTTTTGACTATTACGATGATTTCTAGATATTTGAATTTATCAACTTGCGTGAAGAGCTGTCCATTAATTTGCAAATTAAGTAAACTATGATCAGAATACTCAGAATTTTGTTTTGTGAAAATTGATTTTGAGGCTAAATTTATTATAAGCCATGTCTAGTTCTTAAAGTTCTTTTGATATATCTGCACCAAAGCAGAGGTCATCGGCATATTATGTATATAGGTATCAGCTCGGTAATAAGTTCGTAAGTTACCTTAGTACTGACTTCTAATTTGGCACCTCACCAACCACCAACCAAAAAGAACACCATGTATACGGTAACATACACTGATTTTGAACATTTATATATGAATAAGTAGGGGATCATTAAGACCAGTGACCTGTGGGCAGGAAGGAAGTCATATTAAAAATTCAAGTCTTCTGATCGTTTGATATTGAGTAAGTTATCGTATTGCTCTTCCCAACGACGAATAAAAAAATATGACACTCGCGGTCACCCAACCAATATCTGAACACTGCCGCGTTGCTGAATTCCAATGATCACTTATAATTTACGCAATCTGTTGTTGTATAAGCGCTACTGCAGACTAAATTTGCATAATAATTTTGAATACACACAATTACAGAACTGTTGACACTTGTGAAGTTCTGAAACTCTTCAGCATACAAACAAAGTCATAATACAATTACGAATGAGCTGAAATGCTCATACGAGATTTGAGTACTTACACGCACCTAAGTTAATTTCGGGGAAATCGTACTGAGCAGAAACGCCAGTGCAAATTATTTTACGTCAGTTTCAAGAGTTTCCGGGAACTTTGCTGAATATCTTGGAATTTGTTAAGTTGAGAATTGTTAAATGTTTTAACTTAAGAATGAGCAGGATTATATTCGAATGTGTATGTGGAATTTGTTTGGACTAATACCTGGACTGGAGAATAGCTCATGATCTGACTAGGTAAATATATTTCTCCTCAAAAGGCCCAAGTGTGGGATTCATGAAATTAGTTTTTGTAATTTATAACTAATTCAAGGATTTATTAAATTCAATGTAAGATGTTGTTAGTGTTTGATATCATTATATTATTTCTATGAGTTGGAAATGAATTAATTAAAGATTAATAGAAAGATAGGCTTAACTGAAATATCACCTGCAAAATTTAACTCCATGTCAGACAAAAAGACAAACTTTGTACATTTCTTGATATCACCGACTACAAGGTGTTTTTTTACTTAAAATAATTTGCGCCGTATTGGGGCGGCCTAGAATACTCCCCCCAATCCTACGCTGGCAGAACAGGGTGTCGTAAGAGGCGACAGAATCCAGCCTGCTTGGTGGTGGGGCTTTTCGTAAATATTATATTATCAATATTATTATTGAGTCGTTAATATTATTATTGGTACTATTATCTTTTTGTGAAACCTGCCTGGCTAGCTAACACCCTCCTGCTTGAGTCTCGTCGTGTTCCGGCTGGGGGCTTCTTACCTTCAGTACCTT
>DWPT01008031.1:0-10442 GCA_018251895.1 Agathymus mariae mariae
GATGCTTATTTCAGCAAATCCACTAAATAACAATATTCGCCACAAATATATGCAAATCCAATTATGTAAAAATGTTCGTTAATTATTTAATGATAAACCAAATACATTAGTCTGTGTACGGTAATAATTTTATCTTAATCTATGCCTTCGTTAAAAAACGGCGGTGAGTTAAAGCAAAGTAAATAGACCGAGACAATAGACCGGGTAAGTATTAATATATTTTGTCATTGGTTCTCAAAAATGTTTTTCGTAATAAGATAACATAATAAATGACATTAAAACGGAAGATTAAATAACATCTATTTATCGCTGGAACAGACAAAGGACTGAAATTGATTTAACTTTGTAGTAAGTAGTAGTAGTAGTGTAAAACTTTTATTAATTATAACATCAAATCTGCAATTTTGATTGAATAGTAAATTCTGTAAGCCTCTCAATAAACCGGCTTAGAATAAAGCAGAAGCTTGCTAAATGGGTTAAGCTAAGCCAGAATATCCTGGCAAGTCATTTAATGCATGCATGCGTAACATAAAATATCTAGAGCAAAATGAACATCCTCTTTCCTATATAACTGTAAATGTTCGACAAGGCTCGATGACTTAACACAGTGTTAAACTAACTACTGTTACATTTCAATTTCATTACACTCAACCTTCATTACACTTATTACATGTAATATCTGTATACTAAATATTAGTCATCATATATTATTATCATTGTGATGTATTCACGAATAAAGAAGATCCAAAATTTTATTATATATAAAACTTGTAAAATAATGAAATAAAGCCTAGACTCAGACAATATGTGATTTAAAAAATCCAAAACTTTTCATTCAACAATAAATATCCTTTATTTTACAGTTTCAATACCTACATAAAGTAACGTAAGTTTTAATAAATGAGTAAACGTACTGTTACATCATGGCTTCATAAGATCCTGGACCTAGTGTTGCTCAATATATTTCATAAAAAACGACAGATACTTTCTCAATTCCAAAAATATAAGTTTTTACATTATCTGCCAGCCCTAGAGTATTACGAGTACAAACTAAGAAAAGAGATTTATATACAAGATTACATACTTAAATGTATTTGCCATATTAAAATCATAATAACAAGGTAGACGCGTAAACCTGAAATGTCATTGTAGCTGAGAACTGACAGCATAATTTCAATTAATTATTATTTACTTGATAAATGAGGCTCGGGGGCGTCGTCTTGGCTGAAAACGGGAAACTTGGCGACATATTTTCACCCTCATGCGGGCTGCCGCAGCCGTTGCTCGTTGAATAATGTATGCTTAGAATAATTTATTTTGTGTCTTTGGTAAATGTGTAAAAATATTCAGATAAGTCACAATTCAATTTGGCAATTATTAAGTTGATAAAATTACCATAATTCTACTTGAATTACGGGAATGTAAGTCGGTCTGTTTATACTAAACTAAAACTCAACCTCGCCTATACGTACACTGCTAAATATATAATTGGTCTAACTATAACATAATTATTTAACAAAGAGTGTAAGTAAAAAGTTTTCACGTTTTTGGTCTGCACAGTTTGACAGTTACTTAAGAAGTTAATTTTCTATTTCCTTGGCTGTTAATACATTAGTAGATGGTGTATTTAAAAATTCTTCTGTCGTGAAAAGTCTCTATTAAAAACCTAGTAATAGGCTGAAAATAGGTGGTGTACCGATTTGAAACATCGGGCGGCAGCCTTACACTTCTGGCAAGCATTTCTCCAACAATGACTATAGTAGCGGATCGAACTCAATTTTACGCGTGATTTGTTCGCTTTTATTTCATTTCCACCTCAACTGAACCGTTGTCGGAAAACTCCGATTCCGGATAAGATTTATAACAAATAAACGCGGATATAAATCGTGTTTTTCTTTCTTATTAACAGGACGTTCAGTTATTCGTGTGGAATTTCATTTCCCTCTATACTCGGTTTCCTTTTTATTTAATTTAACTCACCTTGTTCCCAGAAAGCTAAGAAAGACTTGGGTCATACCAGGTCGTATTACTTCAAAAATCTAGGTTAAAGAGTTCTCCTGCTCTAATTTGTGACGGAACAATTTAAAAATTCGTTGCATTAAATCCGTCTTATACCTACTTATTTAACACAAAGCTAGTTGACGTAAATATTCAGAAAGGGAGGCACGATTAAATTTTACACAAAAAATGTGTCAAATTAACTTGGTATTACGGACTTTGTCTACGATTTATTATTTGGTTATTCGTACACACAAACATGTTACTGAAGAATAAAAAGTAATAGTAGGTGTAATAGCAATGTGGTTATGTTTTTATTTGACGCCGGTAGGCTTTCTTGCTAGTATTAAGATGGAGTAAAATGGCAAGTTCTTCTGGGTCTACCGTAGAACCTCAGACGGGAAAGAGAGGAAGAAATCATTTCGAATATTCTTTGTTCAAAGTAATAAATAAGCTTAGCTGGACGATAAATCTATATTTAAAGACTTTTCTAGTTCTAACATCTGATTGCCTACGTCTCACATTACTAGAATTTTACTTTACTTAGAATGGAATTACTTTATGTAAAAGTACTACACGCGTGTCAGCAATAAAGTTATTATATCAAAGTGACGTACCGTGGCAAACAGAGTTTCATGTAGCAACATCTCGCGGCTCAGGGTAAAGTCGAGTCGACAACTTGATATATTGGGTTGCTTTGAAAACGCGGCCGGGTAAACAGACTCAGCCGAAGCTCCACAGATAACATTCTTCTACAGGACGCAACTAAATTACTTTTATCTTTTACTTGCACGTATTTGCAGGGTCTGTAATCTTGATTGAGTATATAACCTTTGCTTATTCTCGGTATATACAAGAAACCTTACATTAGTTATTATATTATTTTCCATTGGCCGACTTCATTTTGTAACTTGAAGGATTGGTCTGACGTCATTTTCGTCAAGTTGAACGTCGACGATGTCGTGTGGGAGGCGTTGGAAATTGCTAATCATATACATTTTTATGCGCTTGTAAAATAAAAATGACGAAGGTTTAGGTGTATGAGATTAATATAAAAAGATTATAAAACCTCTTAAAACGAGTAATAATTGTTTCTTTTACGTTTAATCGAGGATCATGCTTCCCGAAGCGAAGCGTGGACGGGGTGATTAAATCAGTTACTACATAAAATAGTTTTTGTTGTTGTATATATTTTTTTGTATATTGAGTACATAAATTGGAGAATACTCAATGGCTCATGAATAGGTAAGCATCTGTGTGACCAACGATGAGTGCGAGCGCGTCTGAAATAGCCGGTAAGTAAGTCGATAAAAGCTCCATTGACGATGCCTCAAGGGTTTTGTAAACGACGAGAGAAACTGCACGGGAGCAACGATAAAAACTACGTACACCCATCTCACTTGCGTCAAATGGCAAAGAAATGGGATGAAAATGTTGCTAGTGCTTCGACAAGCGTGAAATTTGCTCGACGTAGTAAAAATATAGTGAACTTCACATAGCGACCTCGCTTTCGACTTCGTTGCAGTTTTGTAAGCACCCAAATTTAACAGCATATTTTATATAAGAAGATAATATAAACAACATTGCACAAAGATTTATTATAAATGAAATGATAATCCAAGGTTAAAAATTGTTAAAACCTTGCTGATTTATCTTTTATTCAATCCATAACGTAGGCTCCAGGACTTTTTATTTGTTACGAAAGACTGCCGCCATTCCGTCTACCGGTGAGCTATTAACGGGATTGTAACCAAATTCAAAAATCTATCAGCTAAAATGGAAAATATCAGTAAGAATTATGAGCAGGACCTCGCCTGACAGAGAAAGGAATACTTTTAGTTGTTATAGTATTGAATGTATGGCATTATTTTATGCTAAAAACGTATTACGTTTAATAACAATAATAATCATGAAATGTTAGTCATTCAAATCGTAATGAGTACTCACAATATTAGTTTCGGGCACTGAGTAGAGGTAAGAAATAGTTTTCAGCGTTTACCTGAAACCAATAAAATAAATATGATAAACTTAAATTCAAATACAATAAAGATTAGGTATATACGCTGCGCACATAATATATAATAAGACCTTACACCTGATAACTACTTGTTATATTCGTCAGTTTTATGTGTAAGAAATTATAACTTTATTATTTTACTAATAAAAAAGCTCCATAAGAAATTCTTGATCTTTAGTTACCTGGTATAAACGCGTAATTTTATTACAGCAGTTGACGTGATAATATTAGCGAGTTTGATAAACTTGAGGCAAAATGTTGTGAACGTTTAATCTTATTTTAGTGTCTTTCTCTCAGTTATTTCATGAAACAATTCCATTTAAAATACACAAACGGGTCTGGGTTAGTTTTACAGCCTTTGGAAAGTAGGTTAATTTGAAATCGGTCAATCCTTTGCGTGACTAAACGGTCGGCAACTAATAGCTTTCGTGTTTTTCGGAGCGATTCTCCACAATTGTTGGAGTTTCAGTTCAGAGAACTTCGCTGTTCGACAGCGGCGTAGTTTCAGAGGTCGTTCAATTTACTCGTTAAACATTCCGATTTGTCGGTTAACAAGCTTCGGTTAGAAAGACGTTTACATTCATTATTCAAATAGGAGGTTCCATTTACGCTGTACGTATTTAGCAGAGGTCTATTCACAGCGCTCGCCCGGCCGGCTAGATTCAGCCTCAGTATAGATCCTAACGATATTCACAAATTGAGTTAATGAAGATAAGCACTTTCGAAGTAGTAGTGCACTGCATCTGATAAGAGAACCGAAATCCATTAACGGTAAATTGAAGCGTGGAAAGTTTATCTCGGTTGAGAGCTTAAAGCTGAATTAGACGCCTTAATACTTTACATGGGAGTTATCTAGTTTGCTTACGTTTTAACAACTATCTTGTATTTTAGTGCTAATAATACCGCAATTACCGACCGAGTGATTGCGACCGAATGTTGAATTTAAATAAACATGTAATCCACCACGTACTACTGTGATACCAATGTTGTAGGGATTGTAAATACAACCTAATAGAGCGATAACGGTAGACTGGTGGCCATTCCGAAAAGTGCTTAGATGGTATCGCCCTACCGTGTGTCGCAGTAATCGATACCGACCAGTTTAGCGCAGGTACCTGTACTTACCTTTTTAGAATACAGTACATTCGATGAAAAAAATATCCTTCAATACCTGTCATAAAGTCATAATACAGAGTCTGGTAATCTTGTTGGTCTTATTCATTGAACGGTAATGATTGAGATGCGTTCCACATACTGAGTTGGTAACTTATTTACATACTTATACTAAATCTTGAATCCATGTCTTTCTACAGGAAATGTATACCTGGTTATATCTTAAGCGAATCCTATCCCACATGAGTTCGATTTGCACTTAACTGTTTTTTTTTTGCAATTCTGTAGCTACACGAAGGGCAATTTTGTAGGTAAATTCGATACGTTTATCGAGTGTTATTGTAAAATAATCTGAATGGTTAGCCAAAAGTACTTATACTGATTCTTAGTAAACAATCCACTTTTATACATACTCATCTACAAGGTAGGTATATGAAAGCCTTAAACTAACGAATCTTTGAATAAAGGACCGCTAAAATTTTCTATTGTATTGAATATGCTATTTCCTCGTGTTTAAATGTATTTGAAAACAATAAGTGTTTACTATATTTTATATCGATATCCAATTAACGTGCATGCATCATCACGATTACCATGGTCTTTATCACCTATGGACATTCACAGTATCGAAAGCATTACATCATCGCCGTGACGTGCATGAGTCGGTGGTTTAGAGACCAGCAACTTGCAATAACAGAATATTATATTCTGTAGTTCAGAAAGTTATATCATGCTCAGGGTAGGTTAACATATTCGAGGTTTATCGGACCACTGACTGGCACTCAGTAAAAAGCCAAAAGATTGATCTTTTTTTTTTTTATAAAAGAACTTTTTAAATTCATGTTTTACTCGAACAGTAATCATTTAAAATAATTTGAACGACAGGCACTGCGTCACGAATCGCTGATATCTGCCAATATAATTAATTAACTATTCAATGGCCCGTGAAACTTACGTACGTAATAAATTGACTTCAATCCATTTGCCGCTCATCACAGAGTAGTCGTATACAGTAGTGCTAGACCATACTGTTAATAAGGTGCTCCAGTGCGGACTGCAGGATGAGAAGTATGTAGCCAGGCCCAATGATACGAGCTCTTATGGCGCCTTACCGACTGATCGAGAGTCGTATATCATAATAATAAAGCCATATTTACTATTAATATTTCAATCAGAGCTCCGTAACCGTAACCGAATCCGATAAAAAAGTTTTGGATAGTTTCGGATAGACGCAGTCCGATTTACACTGACCGACTCGAAACATTAGCCTCGTCGTTCTCATTTTAGACAGTTTTTATTGTTAAATTTGTATTTTCTGTGATTGTAATACCACATAATACCTACAAACAAAGACAAAGTTGGTAAATACGTAACCGTATCGTAACCGGAATTATCCGAAACAATCGGACAATTCGCAATAATTTCATATCCATAACATCCCTAATTTCAATACAAGTGTTTTAAATTAAACTTTACTGCTAATTTCTAAAGTTTAGTCTAAAACAAAACGCAACTGTTTCGTTATATAGAAGGAACGAATATCTAAACACGTTCTCGCGATTGAGAGTGTGTCTAGATACAAAGTAACGAGCTGTATATGTAAAAGCACTCCCATTGTTACGCTCCAACCCCTTACTCTCTAAATATTTGGAGTACAAACACGTACCAGTCGCAACTCTTGACACCAATGCCTTGTAAAATAATACCGTAACGCTTTTACGACATCTGTAGTATCTATTATTTTCGAATCATCGAAACCTACATAGGAACACATTTATAACATTATCGCTGAGTAGATTAAAAAAATATTTTCAAACATTACGATCTTTTTGATACGTTTACAATTATAATCAATTAGCTTTTATTTTTAACCAAAACCTTAACACAATTAGAAGCTTTAAAAATAAACTCACTGTTTTATTTTTTATATCGACTAAGATTTTTTTATGTTAAACAATTGTTACGGCGTTTAAATTTTAATACGTGGTTTATTCAATAAAGCATCGGTCATCTTCTCTTCTGTACTGTTGTCACATCACAAGACATTCTCTTAAAAGGACGGTAATTCGGCAGATGGTGACCCTTTCATCTGGTAGATAGTGACTCTGCCTGCCGACCAAATCGGTCCTTGAATGACGACTCCGTTGTTGGTGGTATAGTACCTATTTGTGAGTGTTCATATCACCAACAACATAAAATCATATTGCGAGATTAAGACCGTCACATAGTATGAGAGTGGCAAACGATTGAATCTTTACTGTACTCAAGTTTACGAAGTCAATTTACGAGACTTTTCTATTGCAAACAATCAGTAGGAGACAGATTTTAATCTTTGCGTCTCGAGTAGGGTTCGAAGGGTACGAATATACGACGGATGGCGACAGCAAAAAATAACAAGGAAATTTCTTCTTGTTTGCGGAAGTTTCTACGGTATCGTGAACGGCAGTGGTTTCATTTCAAATATTGCTTTAGCTTGGGTACTAGACTGTTGTTACGATAGAATACTTACTTGCGAGGGAGGCAATTTCTACTCAAACGCAGTGGGAGTGTTATATATCTAAGCGACAGAATATCCGAGTCGGGGAATAATGAAAGTGTTTCTCTTAAAATGAAGGCAGCTCATATAAGGCTTCATTCATGATCAACATCGGAGCTACTAATATTTCCTTTAAAAATATCCCCTAAAATTGTTATAAGTGTATCGTGCCTAAAGTCTCATCTATTTTTTGTGTAAAACTTACAACCAAAGTTATATCGGATTATAATTTCTTTTATTTATTTTATATTACAAATGCCCATCGGTCTGCTGTTTATTTAAATGTATTCTTTTTCGTTCAAAACTTACATGTACTTAATAGATTGTAAGGGACGTGCCTCCCATGTCTGGAAACTGTTGAGAATTTAATTGGAAAAATATTATAGGTAAATACCTCATAAAAAATAAGATCTTTACATATCTGTACATACAATAAAATATTAACAGGTCGCTTTTTATGAGAAAATCTATTATTACGGAACCTTATTAACGCAATAGAACCTAAAACAATAGTTGTTACAAATTGTATCTATCTGTTTATCGGTGCGTTTGTACTCGCTTACCTCAGAAACGGCTTAACCGATTTTGTTATAGTTTTCACTAATGTATTGCTGTAAGCATAAGTTAATATTTAAAGGTAGTTCATAAATAAAAAAGTATGAACTTACTTATGTTTAATTCATTAAACGAGAAAAACTCAGTCCTAAAACAATGCAGGTGCTATTTCTAAGAGTCAGGCGTAGTTTTTCAGAAGCGAAGCGAGGGCGGTTTTCTAGTTAAAAAATTTAATCGTTATCTATATTAAAAAAAATACAATCGTACAAAGTAATTTTATAGCCTCAAAGGTATTGTCAGCAATGTACGAAAGACTACTCTTTCTTTACAGTCTCTTAACAGTCTACACTGAACCAAAATAAATAGTATTAAATAGTTTGTATGAAAGAACAAAATTCAATTAAAAAAAAAAAACAATAAAGTGAAACCTAGACACATAATTTCTTACAAGAACTTTCGTCCGTCTACGCAGTTGTATGTATTCGTTTTTTCCAGAATGGGCCCCAAAAAGCCCAAGTGGTATTTTTTCAACTTGCAAGCATTATTTGGCACTCTGAATTGTAAATTTCAAGTAGAAACTTTTTCATCGCACTGCACAGATACTGTTCCAAAGAACGAAGTGAGCAGGGAGCAGGGACTGTAGGTGAGAAGTAATAAATTTGAGTTGAAACCGACTTCAAATACGATCGTTATTCTATTTGACGTGGTTGCAATGTCCATGCATTGCAGGAAGCACTTATCACTATATCGCACGCCACTCTACTTAATCTTTATAATAAAAAAATGCAGTCATTTACATATTGGTACTTTGAATAAAGTTTATTTCATTTTTAGTTTTAATTACTGCATTGGATAAATGACGTTGATATCGTCACACTTCATGGCTGTTATATTGCTGCCTCGTAGATTACAACGCGAGGTATTAAGCAATAGTAGCACGTTAGCAAAACGCAGACTGAACAGACTTCTTCTCCATCTGAGCGAGCAACGTATCTGTGATTCTTTTGGTGTATACCAAGCTACGTTTATAACGTGCTGCCAGGTCTCCTGTTAATTAAAACACTAAGCTACTACGAATTTAGTCAATTTGTGTTATTTGCACAAAAATATATGTGAACCTTCGAAAATATGGAAAACTAATGCTGCATATGTTTATAATTAAAGCAGTGAAAAGATGTATGATATGGAAATACGCAGCGTAGAAAAATTTATGTAATTCTATAGTAGAGCAAGCAAAAGTCTCAATGCCACTGGCGTTGGCCATCATATGAGTTTTATTTCGTTCATATATCGGAATTAATGAAAACCGCATTGTGTTTCGCACTGTATAAGTTATATTTATTGCACTACAAATATTCCAGACAAAAATGTTGGCATAATATTTGTCCAACATTAATTATCCTTGGAGGATTACCCGATTTGATTTCTAAAAACTTTTTGTAGATGTACTTATACCGTTTATGTGCAATAGCAAATTACAGCCCTATGTTATGTCGCAAGACTATTTGTAAACTATGTAAGTACTATTGAAAAAATGCACATTGAAAATATATTTACTGAATCAAAATCAGTAATTGTTCTTATGTTCATGAATCACACGAACTTTGGGAGAAGATACTCGCTTTCACTTCGAAAAATATATTGATGAATTTTACGATTATTATTCCGTATTTACTCGTTACTTTTATTTGCAAATCGTAATTGTATGAAAATGTGATGTTAAAGAGAAGGAGAACTTAGAAAAACAAAAAATACATCGGTGGCTCAATAGAAGGACTTTAACAACTTGTCGTTTCTGATAATTCCTTATAATTCTAAACATATAAAGTGTGTTAATGGCAAATAATCATCGTGCGGTATTTCACGTACGTGAACGTTACGTCATGAATGCGGTGAAATTTTTGAATCCCGCCTACTGTTGTATCATTATTACGGCTTTTATGTGACTCGGAAAATTACACTCAACCAAAATTATATGGTTCGTCTATACACGAACGTAATAATTTAAAGTACAAATTAAAATAAGGAGCCATAATTTTTTTTATATGATAACTAGCAAATGGGACCTCTTATTCAAATTATCAAATTAAAATTTGTTACAATAAACAAATTGTGTTAGTTTTCATGTGACAGTAAAAGCAAGAACAAATTCAAAGATTTAAATAGACTCATATTCGTTGACAATTGCTTAATTGAAACAGTTAATAAAACAGACATGAGGAG
>DWPT01008032.1:0-10442 GCA_018251895.1 Agathymus mariae mariae
CTTGAGTCAGCCGCCAAACGACTCGTCGTGTTCGGGCTGGGGGCTTGAGAGCCAGTACCTACCTTCTTTTTACCTTCATCTTATTTCCTGACCGACAACGCATCAGTGATACCTTTGGTCTTGCTGATGTCCATGAGCGACGGTGACCACTTACCATCAGGTGGCTCATCTGCTCGTTTGTCAGTTATTATCATAAAAAAAAAAATACTAAAAGAGGAGCAATTTCTAATCGTGTACCTGTATACTAATCAATCAATATTAGGCATTGATTTTGCATCCGACATGAATGCTTCGTCATTGAGAACGCTGAGGCGTCGGATACTTATATAGCATTCTCGAAGGAATGTCGGAAGCCTTCAGATATTATAAGAACTAATGATTCTTAGTATGCCTTCTAGCCTCCCCAACAATGCACGCTGAAGCAGGGCGGTGGAACATGTTCGAGGTATAATGAGTCGAGATCCATTGGACCACCATTGGAGACCAATGGAATAAAATAACACAGGAGATTTTTAAAATAACTGAAATATGTAACAAGTTTTTAAATATATATAATTATAATACATTAAAAAAATATTCGTATATAACATTCGGATGTCTTTCTTTATCGGAATCACAACAACAGCGCTGGCTCCTTGCTCGTCACCGCTCTCTCGGCGGTCGTGGCGGCAATCTGCAGGTCTGAAGGGTCGTCTATTTTACCCGGACATGAACTTGGGTTTCCCGGTGGGGGGAGTCGTGCCGTTAGCAGAAGGAATCCTGTCCTAAAAAGAGCTAGTGTCTAGTCTAATCTAGTCGTCTCCCTGATGACAGACCTAAGAGCTTACACGGAACTGAACAGCCTTTAGATAGACATCTAGCAAAAATCATATGAGCTACACGTTTTGCGGTATACTGAAATTTAAGGTCACACGACACCACGTCGTTTCTGATGCAACGTTTCACTTCCGCGATCGTACGCAGAGCTAGGTTCTGCTGCGTTAGCAGGCGCTTGCGCTGCCGCCTAGCCTCGCTCGACAGAACGGTACCTATTGGGTTATAGAATTATTGCTATCTGGTAATGTAGGTCACTTACTATGGTAAGCACGTCACATCATCTGCATGCTATGGACCACACTTCACATATTCACAGTCTGCAAATTACTTACATTTACAAAAATTCTTAATAGTACTTATGCTCTTTTGCTTGAAGTGTTGTAAAAACTGTAGTTTAAAATCACATTACCGGCCCGAACGCTGTAGGGTTGTCAGTGATTTTTATTCCAAGCTTGAAGTTTTTATTGCGTTTAAGTAGCCTATCGGTTCTGTTTTTTTCGGTGGTGATTTTGCTATTTTGTTTCTATTTGATTTTTGAATGTCTCTTAATCACCTTAATATAGTCTATATTATATTTTAAAAAATCAGAAGTTTGATGTATTATAAGCAATTTGTTTTATACCCAATAATGGGATAAAAATAAAACAGGTGTTTTGTTTGATGTACGAGTGACTGATTCATGTAAGTTTTTATTTAACAGTCAGTTATTAAGAAAATTTTCCCTGTGTAATACAATAACAGACGTCGCTGATTCATTATCAACGAAGGAGAAAGAAAAAAGAAAGAAGGGAAGCAATAGCTAAAAGCTAACGAGGAAAGAAATAAGCGGAGAAAAATAACAATTTATCCCGTTTCTTATTTCACCCTGAACCCTTGTAACCGAAACATATTAATGACATATCAAGTAATATATTTATTATTGTTTTGTCATTACATTATTGTTACAGGCGACTCAGTCGAATAACCAACGCGTAACTAGAAAAAAGAAATGCAGCGGATACTGCAACAGAAACATGTAAAAAATGTTTTACAGTTGATTCTAGAAGAATAAAATCGATACCCGAGCAGGTGAAAAGTCTTACCACATGAATGTCGTTGACATAAAACTGTAGAAAGCCTGGGAACGTAGTACGGGATATTGTTATATTGCGATGCCAATATTTATTATTGACTTCAAAAAATTTGTTGTCAACCCTATCTCATCTGTCGCGACTGTACTGCAAAATTAGCAAAAAACCCCATTCTTGTTAGGTTTTTCCTACGAGGTAGCCTTTCGAGATATTCTATTAAGAATACTATTAGTTATTATTATAACCAATTATAGCTTCGTAAATTGATTTCTTATTAAATTCCAAATTCAAAACTATTTATTCATATACTTATTTTATTTTACTATTATGCTTATGAGCATCATTGCCTTAAAACTTTTGATAAGAGAAAATGGCGGATTGAAATTCATGCTTTTTTAAATACCTTACTTATAATATAACCAGTAGGTAAGACTAACGTCGCTTCGCATTGGAAACTTCTGTGGAAACATCATTCGGATCCATTTCCTCATATTAAAAGTTTCAGAGTAAAAATCAAGAGAGAGAGATAGTACAGAGTAGTAAGATCATTTAAATGTGTTCAGTGGTTTTAGTATTATATGTGTACCGAGAGTCAGATAAAAATTAAAAAATATATGTATTTGGATATCTAAATCGATATCAAGATTCGGCCTATATAAATATATATATATACATACACGCATGGAAATTACTGCCTAAAAAAATAATCCGAGCGAAACCGGATTGTACTGGTATTTTTATACCTCTTTGTCAATAATGTGTTATTCTCGTTTGAACATCTGAACATCTCTAGAGATAAATAATCAATAAATTTTGGAACTTGATCTTAAAAATTAATTAATTTATTATAATTTATAATATTTCTCCATAAAAGACCGCGTACTTAACGCAGCTTAGACCCACTTTGTTTGTTTTAAGAACACTGTCATAATTACTCAATAAAGAGTCAGATTTAAAGTTTTAACAATTTTATGAGCTGGTAGCACAAACTTGGACAGCGTGGTAGACTGTAGAGAGTGACAGTCACTTACCGGCAGACGATAGTTGAGGTTCGCTGAGGTTAATTTATCTATAGAGCGTTAATTTATTTACTTATTTACCGCAGTGGATTGTCACCATCAGTCTGTGTCTCTTTCTCGGTTAAAATTAAGTCTAGACTAAGTAAAACTGGGATACCAATGGGTTGTGATAATGACGAATCATTGCCCGACGGCTAAGTTAGTATCGATCAATAGATTTTTTTTATATCATTAACCAGCTAGCCTGCCATACAGTCATAGACGTCATAAATGCGCTACTATAAAAGGGAAAAGGAAACATTGAAGATAATAATAAATGTATAATAAATAAACGTTAACACACTCACACCCCCGCTGCAGGGTACCCTGTGCTGCGGGTGGCATGGACATACACAAATAAGACATCACAAACATTCATGACCCGAGAACAAATATTTATCTGTCACGTAAATGTCTGCCCCGGCCGGTAATCGAACCCGGGACCCCTCGCTGGGTGGGCAGGGTCACTACCAACTGGGCTACGGGGTCGTCAAAAACGTTATAATATCAAACTTCTGTAGATACACCTGCAAAACCCGAAAGAAATTAAAAAAACAAATGAATAAGACAATGATTAAAGGAATCATCTAGTGGTAAATTGCGAAATATTAAGGGATTACCAATTAACATAGCCATATCATGCAGCATAGTATATTATGATTAGAATAGTATTATATATATATATATATATATATATAAATGTTCAACCCGAAAGAAGTCTGCGCAGGCCGCCAGTTGTATAATAAAACCACAATAAACTTTTTAAGCTGCAAAATAAGGTACACAATATAAAAAGCATGAATACCCGTTACACTTAAAATCCAAAGTAAAACGGTGAAGTTGAAGGGTTATGACTTTGTAGTAGGACGATATTATGCCACAGTGAATATCAATGAATATAAAGTTTATTGACTTCTATTATTCTGGTCTTACTACGAATTTCTTTGAAAATCGAAAGTTCAATTGATACCCAATTTTATTTTATGATTTCGAAACAAAATATAAAAGTTGTAAAAAAATGAAGCTCAACCATGATAATACAAATTAGTGATAAACCTAATTATGATAAGAATCAAAAATGACTAAAAAAGAAATGACTAAAGTTGTAATAGTAACATAATTATTTAGTGATAATAATCCTTCCTTATCAAAGAATACTTCAGAAAAATAAATTGAATAAATTGAGTTAAGTTTGCAAGTGAAGTTAATTTCGTTAAAGGAATTCAAAATAACCATGACAAAGGCAACTTTGTCCAGATATAATACACTGCTGTAGATTAAAAAGCAGTTTAATTAAAAACCATTGACGTTCCGTTAAAGCCTCCAGACCATAAATTTCAGGCACAGCAGGCGTGGCCGATAGAATTTAATACAAAATCCGATGAAATCCGCCATATTGATATATACATTTTTTCCCCCACCGCCCCCCACCCTACATAATTGAGCGTTGTGAAAACTATCACATTGGTAAATGACGCTCTCCCTCCTGCCCCGCAGTTTTCCGACATGCCCGCAATCAATAATTTGGCTGGGCAATGACTGCGATGACTTAGGCATGCGCAGTGCGACCTCCGCCAAATCATCGGCAAAACCTGAACTTGACTTGACGAAAACGAAAGTTAGACCCGAATGTTTCTATCCATTCTTGGCATTGGATGCTACACGTGTAGATTCCGTGTCGCCAATCCAAACACCGTTTTTGAAACCCAATTTTATGAGTCTTAAATGGGATGAAAATTGATTTATAGGCAATGAAAATTTAATTATAGAACTAAATCCTACAATATTTCACAATATACACATTTTCGTAAACTTTTTATTAGTGACAAACTTGAATCTTCATCTTTAACTGCAGACTTATTCAAAACCACTACAATTGAAGATAATGAACTTCATTACGATGACGCTATACAAACACCGGCAAGTGCGAACGAGATGAACGGAGGCTTCGGCTGAAGCAATCATTATACGGACGCTCATGACACGAAGCGTGTATAACAATACATTTATACATAGGTCCAAGATGAAGAACGCAAATGGTACGAAAATGAAGTAATTTTTTTAATTTTAATATCTTACCTTGAACCTGGTATTGAGAAAGACTCAATTCTTCTTATTCTGGAGTCTCTTGTAAGGTTTCTTAGTCTTGCCAAATTTGGTCCTGTGTCTTCTCCTCTTCCAACTCTTCTTCGTCGATCTTGTATGAGTTATTTTGTCGATTATTGTCTATAGATCTTAGTATAGCCCGTGTATATTGTTTAGCCCGTTAATTTTTATACGTACTCATATAAAACATTATATAGGGTATAGAAGTAACAAAACACATTCAACTAAGTCTTAACGGTAATTTACTTTCAATTTTGTACTATTAAAAAAATCTAGAAGACAATCAACAGGTAGGTATGTTTTTCATTAGATTTTTTTGTAACTTTTTGGCGTAAATTTTTCTCTTACTTTTTTAATATTAATTTAAGGCCAATTTAAGGCACAATATTTTTGTTTCTTTGATCAGCTTTATTTTTCACCTTCCAGGTATTCAGAATTGGTCGATGAATTTGGTCGAAATTTTTCCGAAACTTATTTGCCGAAAATCTCAAATATTACTTAGCCTTAACTTTTAAGTCCAGAGTTTTTCACTAAATTACTTTCACTATATATATATGGAGAGTTTGTATATAAAAATCAAAGTAAATTATTCGAAAATTTCCAAAAATAACCAGTGTTGTTTAAATGTACTTAAAAAACTCAAATGTTTAAATTCTCTTTTCTATTGTTTTCTTATAATAACGGTTGATATAAACGTAAAACTTGTTCTATTGCGAAAAAACGTGTTTCTTTATCGTCAAATGGCGACGGCTGTAATTTGTTTGTTGCTAGATTCCCTTGGTTATGAAATCTTGTTTTTTTTCAGCTCTTTGCGCATTTAACTTAATGGGGTGTGCATTCAGAGATCCATGGCCATCTTCTCGTTCTACCCATGGGTCTCTTCCTCTTCCTCAGTTTGCTTGTTTTGGTTATATTGCTTATTTTACAGCTGCTCTTCCCGGATGGTTGTCTGATGTTGTATTAGCCCTTTACAACAAATCCGAGCGGAACTGCCTCTCAGTTGCCTTATCACTAATTTTATAGTTTGCTTCAAAAAAAACCGGTCTTCTTAGTTATCGAGAGTTCAAGTGTTGCTGAATACTATTGCTTAAAACTGTCACTTAAAACTACGATGATTATGTGGAAAAACTTAATAAAGTCTATTGCATAAAACTATCCATTGAATGTGACGGCGGGCGGCAGCGGTAACCCGAACGCATGCGCGTAATTTCGAAATTTTTTGAAAAACCAAAATTGGTCTATGAAATTTTCGATCTGTTCGATTTTTCGGGAATTTAGGCCGTTAGAATCTTTTGGAATCAATTTGATTTTTTAAAGGGGTTTTTTTTAAAGCGCGGTGGGTTTTTTCGCGCGTTGCGTAGGTGGTAAACACGCGTCGACACCAGCCTCGCCGGCCACACTGATAGAAGGAAGGTTGCAATGCTGCTGCAATGGCCCCTGCAGGGGTGTGGGGTTCTCCTGCCTCCTCGAGGGGGGGGTCCCACTCCAATGACTCGTACACACCTCGGAATCATCAAATAATGATTTTGTGTGTTTATTATAAAACTCCACACGCATAGGTATCTCTCGCAGAACGTGTCCGAGGAATTCAATTTACAAATTACTCTTTATGTGTCCGTGTGTGTATGCGCGGTCAGGGATGTTTAGAATAAACTATTTGCGTGTTATTAATTTCATCGGTACCATTACCAACATGGATCAATAGTGCGATGTTTATACGAATATATAAAATGGGTGGAGTCGGATACCGGAGATTAAATTCGAAACTCAAATTTTTCTCTTCTACATAATGCCGGCCATTTTAAACCTTTAATGCGTGATTCAAATTTAACTTATTTGCAAAAAGATTTCTTTGGTAATTACATATAACTTGCATGTGTTTTTATGCTAGCTTTACTGACTGGTTAGTAGTGGACGGGTAAATGCAATCTTCTTTGGCTGGAATGATCGCATAACTGAATTGGAAGCCAAGCGATCGGCGTTGCTAGGTCTATGGCATTTGAAAACTACAAATGCATTTGCTACCCTCTAAAAATAGATTGAGGGAGGTTGGGTGGTATTTTTTACCCCGAAACGAATAAATAACGAGGGAGAACGGTGAAGCAAGGGCTAGTGCCAATAGTTTTTATTGATATCAAAAAAACGGTTCATGTGCTAACATGAACGAAATACCCATATAAATATTGGATAGAATCTATGTATAAGAATTATGAATATTTTTAGGAAATATGTGTTATATTATTTTCTGTAACAAGAATGCAACTCAAGGGCTCTATTAGACGGTACTCTCCACTGCAGGATGCGTACATATGACTGCCATAAACAAAACGAGTCTCATTTAAAGTCAATCTTTATCTTAATCAGACCGAAAGAAATGTAAACTAAGACAGTTTAGTATATAGAATTTCTGGTTAACCTTTTCAAAATACCACTACCTCATGAAGTGATTCGTCTGACTCTGGACATCGAATTTATTGGTTAGCTGTGATGGAAGTTCTTTTTGTTTTTTTAAGAGCTATTGATGAATGACGTCTTCTACCTCTAACAAAGAGGTCACTTGTCGGGGGAATGAAGTCCTGAGACCCATTTACTGTGATACATCAAGCCTAACTCGCTTGAACAGGGATAACAGCGGTTTAAGTGCGAATTTGAATTCTGCAAGAACCTATAATTTTTCAAACTTACTCATATATGCGTATTAGAAATGAATTATAACTTGTTTGAAAAGTACCTGCTTGAGAGTTCTATATGATTCAGAGGTGTGTAATGCCTTCCAATTCTCACTTGACGCTGTGGGCTTTAGTTAAAACTATCTCAGTCAGAAAAGAGACATGGCTCCATGGGGATGTTAATGGATTGTGATGATGCATACAATGGCGAGTATAAACCAAGTGACCTGATAAGTCGATAATTTTTATGCATCTTTTGTCATATCAGGTTTAATTTAGGGCCAGGTATTCCCTGGCAACTTTACTTCGGACTACATAAGTTGAGTATTATCTGTTGAGAACACGTGATTATTATTATTAAATCATTAATATTATTACTATCTTTCCGTGAAGTCTGCCAGCTTGAGTTAACCACCAAACGACTCGACATGTTCCGGCTGGGGGCTTACGAGCCAGTACTTTCTTTCTTTCTTCTTATTTCTTGGCCGGCAATGCATCAGTGATACCTTTAGTGTTAATAACATCCATGAGCGTCGGTGGTCACTTACCATCGGGTGGCTCGTCTGCTCGTTTGTCGGATATTTATTTAAAAAAAATGTTTAATTAAACTGATTGCGGATTGGTTGAGGGCGAGCTATCATCGTTAAGTCGTAAAACCTTATCCAATTCGGAAGTATCACCACACACTACGAGTACAATTCGTTATGAAAAATTCAATTAAATGCCATTTATAATATTACCAAACGACTTTACTATACAATGAATAAACAAGAAATTACGAAATCTCGATGTATGATATTATATGATTTTCATTGTAACTTTTACATCAGACCTTTATGTTTATATTAAGATTTATTTATCAAGTACTTTCTAATAAGATTCCTTGAAACAAACCAAATTCTCCAAAGAATTTGTTTGTCCTAAGATCAAACCTGCTGTAGGGTTACCACCGATTAGATAGCAACATTTCTGAAAAGCGACAGCGTTAAAGCCTGCAATTATACGCAGTTCGTGCGATATGGCCGTACAGTTTCAAAATTAAAAATGGCGTCCGATATCACTGCGTACATTAACGTTATGATGGTCTGACGCCGCGCCCATTCATTTGAATATTATCAAGTAATCCGGTGCATTAAGGACGTTCGCAAAATTCTATGTGTCATTATTAACTGAATGCGTCATAATACCTAGTACTGTTGCATTCACAATCGGTGATTGTGAAGAACCTTATCTTACCCAAGAGGAATTTAGTAGGGGTTTTAGAAGTTTCTAGCAGTTCTGTTTTACTTAAAATTATTTTCCAATTACCTCCCCAGGAAGAGTCTGCTATGTTCTTGAGATTTGTATTTTTGTAGTATAACAGCAGTACGGCATTTATGTAGAGCAGTCGTGTAGTTTGATTGAAAGGCTGCTATCTGAGACTACCATTGTCTAAATAGTCATACTAGTCATATTGTCAGTTATCTGGAGCCTTTAACTAGTGTAGTGACAGCGATCCCAGAGGATATCTACACTGTAGGCCTCTTTTTGAGTAATTACTGATAATATCAAGCAACTCTCAAGCAACAGGTTGAGCACAATGAGTGTTTACAGTACACTGTTCTGTTAAGAAGAAGTGGTAGGTGGTAGATGGAATACTTATGTTGAGGAGCAGTGATCAATGGTCAACTAGATCATTCAAAGTTCTTTAGATGTTCGAAGATCTATGTCTCAACTTAATGTGCCCTTTGAGGTTTGAAAGTATTTACACATTTTTCCACTGACATTTACCCATCCAACTCACAAACGATAAAATTAATTAAGAAACATAAAAATGGCAAATAATAAAATATAATTATAACAATCGAATAAAGTAAAGAAATAACAATATAACCAAAAATAAGTTTCGTGCGTGATTGTACACTGACGCTCGTTTGAGTCTCGTGAAAATGTCGGGCGTTGTAAAAATCAGCAGGTATGTCTATACCTCTATATATATGCATTTCTGAGTAGACAATGTAAATACGTGCACATCAATTCATGAACGTGTTACCTGTGATTGTTCTGTAACCCATGTATATGTTGTAGTTAATACATACTTATACAATAAGCAGTAGTTAAAAATTCAAACCCTTTCATGTGTTATGCACTCACATTTCCAGATAAGTATGCGGGTGGCACGAATATACGCAAATCGAACATTACGAACACCATCGAAGTGAATAAAAAATTATTTTTTTTACCTTTACCTTTATAGACATTTACCTAAATGTTTCATTGACCCCGAGACAGCTTGCTGGATAGCTATGGTCACTTCCAACTTTCAATACCTCTTCCGTTACTCACTGGACTCGCTGAACACTTAAAGCAATAGAATCAACTTTGGCAACATCATCAACCTCTATCAGGGTTGGAGTCGTTTTGGCCCCAAAAGCGAACGACGAAATGAGGCGATTCAGGCCTCCTCAATTAAGACTTGAGATACATACATAGCCGTGATAAAAGTAATGAACATGTGTCTGAAGACGGTTATGTTGGAAGCACTATTAAGTTGCGAAATTATACGTGAGTTTCCTTATGCCAGTGTATGTTCATTTGAACGAAAACATCGTGAAAGAATATGATAATTCGGTGTAAGCTCTCAAAGGTGTGTCAAGTCTGCCAATCCATACTTGGCCAGTGTGATGGACTATGGCTTTTACCCCTTATGTTCTCAGAAGAGACCCAAACCCCCCGGTACCAGC
>DWPT01008033.1:0-10442 GCA_018251895.1 Agathymus mariae mariae
AGCCTCCTTCGTCCTTCTTCCTCCATGATATAGATGATTTTCTTTTAAAGATAATATACATAAAAGAGTTACAAATAAGTAAAATAAAAAATAACTGATTTATTTTCAATAGTGGCTATTCCATAGGTAGTTTAAAATAAGTCATTCACTAAAGCAACTTAAATGTTACATGTTAAATGCACCTATATTTTTATTAGATTTAAGAATTTTACTTTTTTTCTTGACTTATGTTGTATTTTCTTGGACTGTTTATGTATACGGAACTAAGCAGATTGCCCAGAGATGTTAAAAATAAACGATTTTACGTTACTACGTTCAAAAATGTAAAATAATCCAATATAAAACGACATATTCAATGTTTCAATGAAACTAGACACGAGTACCTATCGCGAACTATTTTGTTTAAAACTTCAAATTGTTTACTATAACCTTTTAATATAACGCAGTCTATTGATTGATTTAGAGTGACACTGCAATGATATTAAACTATCACTTGCAAAACGAATGAAGTCGCTCTAGGAAGCTGCGATGACGCTCCTTGTTTATAGCCGCAAAGTCTGTCTGCGCAGCTTGACTTTGTTTTTACGACATCATAACCTCAAGTATTTATGGAGTGTATTTAGGATAGGTCCGTATCACAATTCCTTCTGAACGGCGCAATACTTGTAAATGTTGGGCGGCGCGCGCGACTCCGTGATCATTGTGTGGTGCTCGCTCCGCGTGGGATGTACCTACTGGTTATCGAACACAGTATCAATAAATTGCACTTGCGTCCGTCGTGTTTGCAAATAAAAGAACTCGAGTCCTGCGTGTTATCGACGAACGGTCTAAATAAATTCGAAGGGGTACTTATTTGTTGCTCACCTTTGTTGATATCATCATCTGCCGTATCAGTTGTGGAACGAGAGAATTGTGTATTGCTTGTTCCACAATCATTAGTAATGCAACAGAAACACATAGCTATAATTATGCGATTATTTTACATTCTGGTTCATTGGTTTAAAAATAACAACGATGCACTCGCATCGTTTGTCAGGGATCGATTGAAGCTTTTCTCAGAGTGTTTATAAAGTGTTCTTTTATTTTGATTATCAAGAAACAATCGAGTATACAAGCTTAACGAGCAATTACGTTTTATTCGTACGTGCGGTTGTCTGGGATGTTGGTCGGGTATCAATTTAATCACCCAGCAGTCGAACGAAGCATATCGCGTTATGAATATTCACGTGTCAAGACTTCGGGCGCGACACGCCCCTCGCTGACCAATTTCATGTATGGTCGTCGTTGAGAAATTGAGAATTTCTAACAATTATGCTAATTAGTAGTTAGATCAGTAAGTAAAAAACGGATATACGAGCCATCCAGTAATTACTGCTCCTCCACGGCATTGGATTTTCTTAAGAAAACCCTCTTAAACAGCTACTTATGTGGTTTCAAATTTCCCGCATTATTTTTTCCTTTGAAGGCATGTGTCAGTATTGCTGGAATTAATATATGGAGCGCGAGCGGCAGAGGAAACTTTAATTAAATCACACCCACCCTGGGTAGGAAATCAAGTTATGTCGGAATTTTCTATTTTCGGAAGGTAAGAGAAGTGAGTAAGTAAGAAATTTAGTAAAGTAAGAGTTCTTCTGTATATTGATATCAAATCCATTACTAGTCAGATTGAAGGAGATCCTGGTGGCAGATTGAATAGCGTCCATTAGGACCCATTATATGCCAATAAATAAGGGTTAAGAGACAGTCTGTGGTTCAATATCATGTCGTAACTCAGCTGAATGTAATGGGCTCTTGTGATAGTTGTGATTAGTGACTTGAGATAGACACAAAGCTTAATATATAATACTTGCGATCCGCTACGACTTCGTTCGCGTTGGAAAATTAATAACATATTGATGAAATGTACCTTATGTGTATTCGGAATAATATACGTTTCAAATGGTAATATAATTTTTCAAACAGGTACCACAGTTCGTAAGATTACTTTCAACATATACAAAAACTCACAAAATTTGTGCTGCCTCTTTATAATATTAGTATATTAGTTAATGATATTAGTACAGGTTTTGACAGGAAGACCTTATTGTTGTGTATAAAATAATAATAAAACGCACGAGAAACTTTAAGGACACTATACTGAATTTTGAATTTTTCAATATGCAAGCCGAAATATTTATATTAACTTGTAGCACGCAATCAAATGTCTTGATATTGTTGAGAGAAAACTTAATATTGCACGAATAAAACGTACCGGTAACTGAAATCAATGTAGTTTTTGAATTCATTACAGTCGCTTAATGTCGCGATCGCTGTGAAGACAAGTCATTTCACGGCGATTGGCGAGTGACATTTAGATTATAATATCATGATTGCGGCGCTAATATTATATTTCCTTAAGCGGCACTGGCGAGGTCTCTCTCACGGGCGGGACGAGTCCAGCGCGGTGTCAATTTCCATTAATACCGCCATTATCGTGGCTGGTGCATAAATCGCTCGCAGGCGCGACCACCGTACCGACCGAATCCTTCGCGATGTGAGTTGCCGCGAGCTTCGTACGCTGTTCCCGGAGCGTCTGCGCGCCACCAATAGTTTGCAAATTACCGGTGCAAGCGATAAGTCACACTAAACGCACCGACGCGTAGAGCTTTTTTGTCGTACCTGAATTTTAAAGCCCAAACGCTTTGTAATTTCAATAGGTTACGAACCAAAAGGCAGAAACACTTGCTATTAGGTATGTAGATAATGACGATAACTTAAATTGGAATCAATATTCTCAGTTGTGTACCAGTGTCCATTGTTTACGTAATTACTGCGTATCGTCTTCAAAAGATGTCCCACTGAATATTGCTGTTCTAGAACGATTTTTAATTGCAATAAAAATAGTCTTTGAGTATGGAAACTGTATTACAGCAAATGAAATAGTTCGACTAGTCAACATGATCGGTACATTTTCGTTTTTCCATGTTTATTAAATATTCATATCATACGCAGTAGGCGGTAGTAGGCGCAGTAGTATTTCGGTCTCGTGTTAATAACACAACCTTCGATTGATTTCTATTATAATCTTCTGAGCAAAAGATATACCTGCTTTGATATTTCATTCCCCTTGATTTATTAAAGATATTGGAGTTTGCTATTGCTTCCAAACTGGAAAAAATTTTCGTCTGTAAGCAAACTGAGGTGTGTAGGAAGGTACATATATGAGACCTACATGAATCTGCTCATAATGTCATGATATTGTAAATTCTACGATAAGAACGCGAAATTAACTTAAGGTGTCCCGTAAATTAGTGCTATAAAATTGATGTGCCCTCCTAATTATTATGAAACACTTAACTTTGTTAATTTTTAATTTGTTTTTAACTGAGCGCTATGTTACGCAAAAACTAAATGAAAGTCTCAACGAAAAACAATAAGTTTACGGGTTGTCGCATATTCTAAAAATTCATCGAATCATGATACCAATGACCTATATTTGTCATTTGTGTTGTAATAAAACCGATCTGTTATTGCCCTTAGCTTTATTCCTTGACATAGGAATGATAATTATTTTTAAGCTTGCTTTTGAGATATCGTCTCTTTGTCTTAATACCGTTTGACGTTGCATTAAAATTTATGCAGCGATATTATGAACTGAAACAGAAACATTCGTATTTTGATCGTAGTGAGGTATCGCTCGAGCGTATCGACGTCCGATTGATGGATGACTCCAGTCTGGGACGTCACGACACAATACGTGCGTCCGTATTCCACTGATTGCTGCTACGACAACGTACAATGCTTTAATCACTAGTTTATCTAAAATAGAAGGTATTCATTGGTGGTCCGTAATTTGATCCATATCTTGCAATATAATTGCAGTTTAACGGTTTGCATAACTAACGGTTTGTTTTAACCCGCTTGTACAAGTTTATGTTCAAACGGGAAACGGTATTGATTTTAAGATGATTCTAAATACTTCTCTTGAATGAAATAAGATTTACATCAATACATCTAGCAGTATGATGTCGTTACGTAATGTAATACGACATCGTGATTAATAACAATTGTGTTATCGTGGATTGATGAACGGCCTTCGAGCGCTGTCATGAGATGCCAATTAAATGTAGTAACATATCAAACTCGTTCGAAGAGCTGATGTGCGAGTCCGCAGATGCGCCGGCGCAAGCAGGCAGAGTGCACTCCGCTAATCGCACGCATTCATTTGAATCTATTTAAGTAAACGTCGTAGCTCGCAAGACTACTTACGCATACGTTATATAAATTCTAATACAAGCTTTATTTTTGGCACATTCACGTCCATCAGATAGGTTACAATTCAAGACTGCACCTTGACTAATACATTATCCACATCGAAACCGGTGTATATAAATTATGGTCTGTACCCGAAGATATTGTGTTTCACGTCCGGCGGTTTAGACACGGGCCGAGGATATCTGCGTGAAAAGGGCGAAATATTGCAGAAATTTCAAACGCGACAGGACAGCATTCGATTCGTCCCGGTGTAGGATTTCATTGCGCTATATACCGTCCACCAAGCGACTGATACAAGGCTCATGAGCTTTTACCGAGTCGCTTGTGACGTTTATTGATAGCAATTTATTAATAAACATGAAAACCTAGCTGAACTTTCAATTTATAAAAACATTTTATTTCTTGCAATAAAATTCGTAAGATGCACGGTAATCCACCAAATATGTGGTAGTAAAGTAATTTATTATCAACATTTTACAAGGATTTTTCTACGAATGTAGACCGATTAGTTTATATTTTTTACAGAAACACGAACAGAATCGGCTAAACACGTTAGTAACAACCAGATAATAACTCACATCTCTGAAAATGTAAGTAGGAAGTAGAAAGTGTGTACGTACACACACATCTAAATGTCGATAGTCAGATTTTTATTATCATGCCTTGGAGAATTACGTAAAAAAGATTAAGCCTCTTTTTGATGCTGATTTTAATACACTTACAAGAGTAATCTTCAGACGTAGTGCCCATTTTACTATTATGAGTTTAATTTATCGGTAATGCAGATGTATTGCTACGGTTATTGAAAAGTAGAAGTCTATTGATTTTCGGTTTTATGATGATATATTGATTCAAATCAAACAGGCATAGAAAAAACAGAAATCATCAAATTCAGTTCAGATACAAGAGTAGCTGAGCACGAGTAAGTCTTGATAATATCTTAATTTAAGAATAACAGTATGTAGGTACAAAATAATTTGATCTATTTTTTATGCCAATAACTGATACACCGGTGCCGATAAAAGAAAGAAGAGACCCGGCTATTTACTATCTATGACTACTCTTTCAACTGCAAATCAATAAAGCAACATTGAAACTTGAAAATGCTCCCTTTCATATTACATTTCCACCGTGCAAATAGATAGTTTTATGATCCTGTGTATTAGTCTATCACTGTATAAATGTAGTAACGTAGGTAACGTTAAGGTTCTGCGACAAAAGACATTTTGACATGTCCTCGATGCTATAAATCCATTTAAAGGACATTTTTATCTCAGTAATAGCGACAGATTTACTGACGTTTATAAAGTCATGAGCATTCGCAGTTTACATCGTCAATATCGGTGCGCGTATATCGGTCGGAGAGATGCTATCCGTAGTATTGTTAATCCGGTAATTTGAATTTATTACACCATGAATAAATGGTGCGGCCGGTGGAGCGGTGGCTATCGGAAAACATATCGACACAGCAGCCGTGTACTTGCGAACGTAGCTAGCCCGCTGCCGATTTGACTTCACCTTCTTAGTGCTACACCTATAATCATTACAAATACTCCACACACTCCTAATAGGATTGTTAGTCTCCTCCAAAACAAATCTAGAGATTTACAGATTCCACAAGATGTAATATCTGGATATCATTGTTGTAAACGGATAACAGAAAACGAAACTTGTTCTACCACAATCTTCGTCCTTTGTTTCTGAACGTTCCTCTTGTAAACAGCGCAGCGGGGAAGTGGCTAATCTCGCCCATTCCTTGTAGGAGATGTGATTGTTTGTCCTTAACGGGCGAGCCGCTCTAATCGGAACATCCTCGATGCCGGCCGTGTCCGAGCGCTGGCGTTAATTAGACTCCTATTGCATTCTACTGAATAAAAGACATGAACAACTTGCGAGGTCAGATCTTGCTGTTGCGGACATACAAAATGCAGGAAGAGTACCATTATCTATGCGTTAGTATAACAAACTATCGTTTTACTAGATACAGACAACGGTATTATCTTCTAGCGACGACCCGCGTTGAGGTGTGGACCGGCAATCAGGAATCATTATTTACGGGCAGCTATTATCACCCCATGGCTTTTCTGGTTTATTATCGGCTTTGCTCGTTATGTTGTCCTGCGACGGATAAATTATGCTATTAAGTTAGCAGATTGACAAAGTTATTTATGACATTAAGTGAGAGCGCGCTGAGCTGTGGCCGCTAGTGACTTCGTGGACCGATGCAGCACTACATTTGTTAAATAATTTGCAGTAAGAACGGTTTTCATCCATACATAACGTTTTCTATCCAAACTTTCTCATCTTATTCTTTACATTCATTCATCAGGCTTTGAAAATCTACTGTTAGACATAGATTTCCCTAGATTTGTAGTGTACCAGCACCGATCCTGAAAAACTAAGACTTGTTTTATCTTTATTTATCATTATAAATTTTTCTTTGTGGCACATTCCGTGATAGGTTTCATTTTTTTCGAGTCTGTTTTCAATTTCACTTGGTTGGTTCAATTTATAGTCATTGCGAATAATAACAATATTGATAATCATTGTAACGGTGTTCGTCTAAGTACTAAGATACTTGTATCAATTTCATCCAAATAACGTCAAATACTTGATATTTTTTTTAATATTGAATTTACAACGGTAGATACGAGTATGTGGCCACCATCATAGCACGTGTCTAGTCGCATCTGATAAATGTTAATGTACGTAAATAATTATTAAATATTATCGAATGTCAGATACGGTCGTTCAGGTGGCCGTTGCGTTATCTGTGTTATTTGTCGTTAACAATTCTGAGAGACGCTGCGGCGTTATCGTGTTGAATTATGGCAACACTAGTGCAGGTTCCGCCGTCTGTCCGTCTCCAGTTTCACCAGCGGTCAGCAGTGTCGCGCGATAACTCGGCTGCCGGCGACAACTTCTGATCACGTATTACTTCCTGATACAATCTTCACATGTGTAATATGAGACGCTACTGACGTCGAGTCAAAACTAAAATGTCAACATCCAGTAAAAATTGAGATGTATGAGATTCTCCTAATGCACGCAAGACAGAATTTATTTATTTAATGATGATACACAAAACAGAATACAATCATTACAAACTAACAAAATAATATGATAAAATTATGAGTTGGATCATATTCAGGTATGTGTACACTTCTTGACAAAGAAATTTTTAAAGCGACAGCAAAAATCAGTATTAAATTTACTTTAAATATCACAATGCAAGTAGAGACTAATCAGTCGTGCTACTATTGACGTTAAAGTCTTTTGAGCTCTTTTGTTCCTAAGGACTCGTTGATTTGGTTGTGCAGTCAGAGAGTAGTAGTTAAATCATGTCGGTATAAGAACTAATACCAAACAACCTAACGTCCGTGCCGTTCCGCTCTGCAGCATCACGGTGAAGAATGTCCTAACTCTGCGTCTGTTATCTGTGTTGATTGAAAGTAATTCAGTTAAGCGCTGTTTGAATTGCTTAAAATGATTCCCGAAGTTCTTTAACTATGCTTCAAAGCAGGGTTAACCAGTATTTAGAAATACACCAAAATAATATAAGGCATGCATTAAGACCGCCTTCTGGATCTTGTGACCTTGCCTTGCTATGGTCAGGTATTTGTAGCATAAGCTGACGAATCGATAAAACCCCTGAGAATGGGCCAAAACTAGTCAGCATACCCGGACAAATATCCTGAAGTTGAGCCGTTTACAATAGGTACACATATGGCCGTTGCTTTTGGTATAATAAGCGTTAGATAAATACTAATAAAAGTGGTAACAAAAAATAATTTAGTATTTAAACGAGTTTGTGGCTCATTCGATTGTGATCTTGCCGTGAGAATGTTCATGTAAATAATTTTCAGAGGGTCATTTAAATGTGACAGATAAATATTAATTAGGACATCTATGTCACCCGTAGGGTAAAATTTTTATAGGTGCGATTATGTAAAGCATTTATTTAATATTAATACTATTGGTTGTATATATTTTTTTTTGACATGACCAGAGTTGTGTTCTCTTGTTGATATATTAAAATCTTAAGTAAAATTAATCACTGTTGTGTTTTGTATGTATATCTGAATAAGACGTTATACTTTGTAAAAAAATATATGCTTTTAAACGAATCTGACTAATACGACCATTATATACTATAAAGAAATCTTTTAACAAATAACAAAATTAAACTGAATAAAACAACATATCATCCAGTTGATTTATTTAACGTGACTTGGATGTGTAATATTCACAGAAATAAATAAACCAACTGTCATTCTTTAGGAAAAATAACACATAACAATTGATTCACTTACTCTGTGAAACAAGATGTCAAACTGAACGCCGTGGCAGGTTTGTCTACTCCAACCTAATGTGACCTTGGTACTTACTGAAAGATAAAACATAAACAATAAGGAAATTATTGGTAATTAATTAAAATAGTTATGTTTTTTTAAATAACAGAAGCTATGGTTTACTTTAATATATGAATTCGAAGCAAATTAATTTCCTCCTGTACTATTTATTATTAAATCATTTGTTTCAAATCAACTTTTATCTGTAATTTTAAGAAATTACTCACTGGGAAGATTAGTTCATAACGTTCGCATTTGGAACAAAAAAAAACCCCGATCGTGAGCGTGAACGTAGTTACCTAACAGAACGTAGCTTTATGCTCAATTGGCTCAGCTCTTCAGTAGTAATATTATAAAATAAAATAATTTCAAACAGTTTCTACCTAACTGGTATGTGTAAACATGTTCATAGCAAACTACAGATAGTTAGACATACAGTAAGAAATATTACCGATATTTATATCACTGTAGACGCTGAAGATAATGTATGTAAAGTTTACTTCGTTTGAACTGAGCAAGGCGCCAAAAGTGACACGTTGAGACGTACGAAAGCGGACGTGTCTCGCATGTCGTGTTCTAACAAGTTAATAAAACTTATTCCAACTAGAAGAGTGTCAAATTGAATTGTTTTGCAGTTCGTTAAAACCACATAGTCCATAAATCAACCCCAAAGATAATAAAACATTGCACACTTGCCAATTTATGAAATGACAGAAATTAATTGAAACCTTTGAAATAATTGATTTACGCCGTATTGGGGCGGCCTACAATACTACCCCCAATCCCATGCTAGCAGAAAAGAAATTAATTCATAAGCGATATCCAGGTATTTTATTAATTTTATGCATTGGCAATAGTCATCTAAAATGCTTTTTATTTTTCTATTTACTTATTAATAGACTCCTTTTATCATGTTCATATCTCGATAAACGAAAACAGTATCCATCAAAAGAATCCATTAACAGAAAGTATAACAAACAGAGGTGCCGCCACCTGGGGTTGTAGGCTGTACCAAGTTTGCTATTTGTGGCATCACACAGCAACTTTACTTTGTATGTAAATATAAAGAATATCTATTTTCAAACGACATCAAGGTGAACTGCGTAATCGTTCGCAGTATTTTCATGTTAATGATAAAAAATCAAAGACAACTTTTTATTCCCAACAAGTTATATTTATTTTTTGTTTCATGCACACGGAACTCATTTCGTGTTAGATTGTAACTTATGAACAACGCCATCTAGTAGTAAACACTTTACATAACTAGATCTGTTTCACCGACAAGTATAATTGACGCATGCGTATTACATTCGAGGCCACGGTCACTACTACGTAGACAACCCAATACTCACACAAACGTCAACTGCCATCTTTGTCAAACGTGTTTATCATCATGTCAGTGGATTTATTCGTGAAATCGATGAGTGTTCAGTTTTAATGTGAGAACGGTACGAACAATGTGAGTACAGTGTTTATTAATTGTATTACTTGTTTTATAATCTGCCAGAGTTTGCATTTCAGTCAAAATCAATGCCGTATAAGTTGCCTTGGATAAGTTGTCTCGCTCACATCTGTCTCTTTCACTCATGCGGGAGTTGTGATGTCGGGATTCCGTACTTTTGACTTGTAATATATTGCTATTACAACTTTAAACTTACTATGTTGAAGTATTAAAATATATATAAAACGCGTCGTAAAAAACGTAAAATTATTAATTTGCTTTGTTGATCAAACTGGACTAAAAGTTCATTTCATGTTCCAATATCCGATATGGTCTAGTGGCTAGGATACCTGGCTCTCACCCAGGAGGCTCGGGTTCGATTCCCGGTATCGGAA
>DWPT01008034.1:0-10441 GCA_018251895.1 Agathymus mariae mariae
GGCTGATGGCTGGATGGATGGATACTTATTTCGTATCTATGGCCTGGCGACCTTAAAGGAGGCAAAAGATTATCGTCATTGTGTAAATAGCAACCTCGTATATTATTTGTATATTCCTATTATTAATTTCTCTGTTACAAATATTAATTACATAATTACATGCTTACTTGCTCGGCAGGTAACGTCACTACCAACTGGGCTACGGAATCGTTAAGTTATTAGGAGCATTATTATATATTATTAGCATTCTCGTTTGTTTTTCCACCCAATTCAACAAAAAATATGATATTTATATATAATAAGCACATTATTTATTACAAATAATAAACCTTGGCATTCAATAGCTCAATGCATTTAAACGTGTTTCTAAACGAATCGCACAAAAATATTCGACAGTGTCATTATTATCATTAAAAGTAATAACATAAATATCAAAACAAAGGTTTATTTTACATTCCGTAACCGTAACCGAAACTATCGGATATCTAAAAATATATCTGGGACCTTAACCGAACCTGATAAAAATGTTTGTTATAAGATTTAAAAGCTGCTTTTACGTACAATAATTTTACATACATTTTCGCAACACACTGCATCTCGTGGTTTCAAATTTCAGTTTAGTATTCTTTTATAACAATACTGCACTAAATGTCTGGCAAGAACTAATTAAATTTATCACTTCAGGAAGTCGGCAATTGTCAATGACAGAGTTCTCAGTGCCAGCTGCGTTAGAGACGGGAGAAGATGCCGAGCTGCAGTGCAAGTATGATTTGCTGAAAAATGAGTCCGAGGTATCCCTATTCGTAAAATGGTGGTGGACGCCATTGAACAACACCGACGATGAACGCTTTCCGCTCTATCAACGGGTAACTGGTCAAAACCCGTACCTTTTTCATCGCCATCATAGAAATATTGGTAAGATACCCTACTTTATGCCGTGGAACGATTTCAAGTTTCAATCTACTACCAAATGAGACAGTTTATCTCAGCCCTTAGAACTTATTGCATTTAGGCTTACTGGTCAAAAATAAAATACTTGCCCTTGCATTCGGGTTTTTTTTCTTACTTTTATTTTTATAGTATCTGACTCGGATCGTATACGCGATCTCCACCTTCATATCCTATCCAACTTATAGGACATTCGATGTCCAATACTACCTGACCAGTTAGGAGCAACTATTACAAAGCCATCAATAAAGACTAAATTCTCTTAATATACTTAGCCAACAGGCTAGTGAGGTGGACTACGACATTAACCACAGTCATTTTGCTAGAGTAAAGCACAGTGGAACAATTACAAATTACTATGCAATCATTGACCTATTTTTTTACATTTACTTTCAGAATTACTTGAGAATGACGGACTTAGGCTAATAAATGTTACTCCTAATGTATCCGGTATTTACGAGTGTGAAGTATCCAACATTGATGAAGTTCGTCAACGTAACAAATTGGTTGTATACTGTAAGTATAAACAACTGACATACTATTTATTTCTCTTATGTAAAATAACATCACTTAAATAGCCACGTACTTATGCCGTATACAGTTTGGGTGTCAGGGTTAATATTCCAAATAAAATAAATACCTTAGTATATAATACATGTTATGTTTATAATGATGCATATGTACCTACATAAAAAACAGTGTTTTGACTTCTTAAAGTAAAATAGGTAATGAATACCCAGATTTATACTTCATAATCAATCTGAAGTAGGACTGTAGTGTAGACCTAGTGCAGCTCGTTACAGCAAAGGCAACAGTAACAATTTGTTACTGACGTAGGACTGGGCTGAAACATTTGTTTGTGGATGTTCCGGTTCCAAGATAAGGGCTCGTAGTAGTCGTCCCACTCAAACGTCCACAAACATTTTACGCGTCAATTTTCTGAATTGGTCTCGTTATGCATATTTATTAATTCTATTAGTTTAGTATACCACATTTTCAGTCATTCACTCACCTTAGTGCATCAATATTCATGACATTAAACGTAAATCCTGGTCCTTCGTGCCGATTTAGAATTTGTAATTCTTATTTGGCTATTTAGTAAATACAGTATATCTGCACTATCACCAATTTTTTTTATTGGGTATACTTACATATCATAGACGAATAAGTACACTGTACATAGATGTGATAATTGGCAGCAATTGGTAGTGGGCCGCTGCTGAACGTATCTGTGACGGACGAGGAACAGACAGACGCACTAGTGACGTGCGAGGCGTTGGACATTGCCCCCCGTCCGGATATCGTCATCACGTTAAATGGGTGAGCTTGATTTCGCAACTCCTTAAGTTTATCATTGAAAGTTTTGAAATTCCTGACTCGCTTTGTGCTTCACGAAGAATGTTTCAAGTATGTAATCACCAAGTGATGAATTGGTTACAGCTTTATCCATAGAATCCCTACTATAGTTATTGATTCACCAGTCATTAAATTTTCGTATATACGAGTACAAATACTAAGGTGAATTTGGAATATCACTCCTCAAACCATAATCCAAGTAGAGACCGTATTTGCAAGTAGGTATTAATGTTTAAGTATAATATTGTTATTTACTATACCCATTGATAATGGTTAAACAGACCTTAATAACTACTACTTTTATAAGCAGTTTTATATCTATTGTGTAAAATATATTTATTTTCCTTAAAATTACAATGGTGTCAGAGAAGAATTAGTTTTGATTTTGGTCTGTAATATTCGAGTATGCAGTTAAACACTGAAATTAGCGAACCACAACCCACGCACACGTTACGCGCTAAAAGTGTGGTATGCGCTAAATCGGAGCAAAACGTGTATGACACAATCCGTTACTAATAAATGATAATAACATAAGAATCGGGACGAAAGATCCAAATAGTTAATTCCCTCAATACCGAGACGGTCCGCTTGGCTATTTGGTGTGTATAGTAATTATACTATAGTTGGGTTGTGGTACTGATGAATAACACATATCAGTTTGTGGATTTTTCGTAAGAATTTAACAAAGATCTGCTACATATCTTCTCTTTCATGGTGATACCATTCTCAATAATAAATTTTTTTTTTATTTATTCATTACAACGCCAACCTAATTTGTAATTCATTGCCTAAGGCCGGTTTTCGTTTTACTATGTAATTATGTTGACAGCATTGTAATTATGGAATCTAATAGTTCGGTAGTGGAAGCAAAAATGATGTGTATTTACAAAATACCTTAACGATTAAAGGATTTTGAATTTGAATCAAGGCCACAATTGATTACGCAATGTTAGTTGAATTAGCGATCATTTTTACGCTTATAATCATAATAGTGAGAACAAATTATTTAGATTCCTACTTTATTTAATTTAACATTTAATTAGTGTCAAATTTTATATTTTTACAGAAGCCGAAACCAATTTAAAAAAAAAATTGTATGCCGGTTTTAAATATTACTACAGTGTAACGAAAATATGTATTTAGACAAACTGTTAAATTTCAGAAAAAAAGTGGAGTCATCTGGATACGTTACAGAACTAAAAGAGGGATTATACGAGGTATACGAAAATGCTACCATACCATTGGACAAAGCGGACAATGGACAATTTACATGTGAAATTATTTTTGAGGATGATAACATCCCGCTCGCGCCCTACACAGTCAGCCAAACTTTTACGGCTCCGAAGGGTGTGTATCTACTTTACATAAAATTAAAAAAACATCACTCGCATATTATACAAAACAAAACATTTTAAACAAACTTTAGTTCTGAAATTATTTTTTTTAAACTGAATTGATGCAAGTTATGAACTGGCACTTAATTTAGTGAAACAAATAAAGACAGCATAAATTGTCGCTCCCCGTGAAACAAAACAGTAAATTAATAACTACATACAACAGTAAGTTAATTTTAATATGTTGACTATATGATGCTATATTTAAAATTCAAATAAAAACTGCCCACCTTTACAAAACTTGCCTAGCTACGACAATAATATTTAAATATTGTCCTAATTTAACTACGCGATGTTCTCGTTGTATCATGATCTCAAATCTCGCAGATCAGTCATGCTGCGAGGTAATTATTCACCTTCACTAATTAAACTCACAGCTGATTCCGCAGTGAGAATACTCTAATAGTAAATATTATGGTTAATCTAACCGTATTTTGATTAAATTTACTACAATAATTTTATCATTGATTTTATTTATTTTATTGTTACGTTCATTATATTAGTTAACCATCGTATTATAATGATCTCTGACTCTGTTGTGAATTTCACCTGTAACATCACATAACTACCCTAGTAATTCCGCAATAAAACCATATCAAATGACTCAACTGTGAGATTTAAAATGTAGTATTGCCCATCACTTACGAAAATCGTGTCAGTCTAAAATAACTATAGGCGCTTTATCATATGAAATATTAAAAAATTAAACGTGGATTTTTATCGTTATTCAAATGTTTCTGTGTACTTTCTTAGAAACTTAGAAACTCCATAATCGTAGTCTTAAAGAATGTATATATTAGTTACATCGAGAAATTTAAACTTACAGAAGTTAAACATGTAACCCATCTTATTTGGATTAAATTTAAGTTAGCATGAATCACTAACAGCAACTGAAACTGTGTTGTTTGTGCATCGATAAATACCTTATTCACTTACTTGTTTGTAATGCAATTGTGGTAAAGACATATTGAGCATTAACTCACGTGTTCAGTGTTCAGTAGATGCAATGCAATGCTAGAAGCGATGATGTTCTTCTGACGATTAGTAAATAAAATATTATTTGCAGCGAAGAAAATATTCCTTGCTATACTTCTGACTTATAGGGTAATATGGTAAAAAAGTATTGAGATGTTGAAAGAAACTATTATAATTTGCAGTATAAATATAGCTTTTATAATGATTTAGTTCTCGATTATTCCGTGACTTTTGAATGGTACGTACCTAACAAAAAGTAGAGAAGATCACGGTTAATCCGTTTTTTTAATATTATTAATATATAAAAGCAAGTTATAGTCGAGTCTTTCATCAATAAAATATTAACTAAAGTACCACACTGATATTTTCTTGATAATTCTGCTGTTTACCAAATTTAGATTTCACGTACAATTTGCGTCGGAGTATACCAAACAATGTTATCTTTGCACGATAAAATCTTATTTGAAATCAATATTAAATTTAATATCAAGTCAGAGGAATATAATCTGGTTACGTCGCTCTCTACGCACTAACGAGCGTTGGTTGTTTGTGGCGGAGCAGCGTCTACGCCGGAACCCGAGGAGTCCACCACCGAGCCCTCCGCGGGTGCGTCCCAGCAATACGACAGTAAGTTCCACGTCCTAAACTTTTTATTCGTCCTTTTTTCTATTTTAAAGTTACAAGCCTTTTTGATATATTCGCATTAAACACATACAGTAAGCAAAAATGTGACATATTAGTTTTATCTAAACTAATAGAACATCTGTATTATAATATAATAATTAAGTAATAAACACATTATAATTTTATAATAAACTTCCTATTGTACATGTAATTGATGACTTAAATTATTTACGTATTTTATTTAATATTAAATATATCTATATTTTGATGCTTTCGACAATAGCATACAATCAGGCATAAGTCATCAACCATCAAATCAAATCATACTATGCGCAACATAAATTGAACATATATATAATATATAACGTATATAAAATATAAGAAGCGAAGGTTTAGCGAAAATATTGAGAAAAATAACCATGAAAATTACTGAAGAATATTAATAAAATATAAAAGAAGTAACTAAAAATTAAAATAATATTATACAAACCGATATAATTATTATTATTATTCATAGAAGAGATACAGATTATAAAGTTTTATCAAAGATCAATTTTAATTTGTGGGTTTCTTTGACGTTAACCATTTTTAATTGTATTATATGCAGTATACCAAAAGATATTTTTGACAATCAGATCATAGGGAAAAAATCGAGTTTATTCTAATTTTAAGAGTTTCCTTTCCACTTTGGCTGTAGGTACATATCAACACTGCACGGTGATTCTGTAACCGCATAGATCAAACTCCCCTTGATTCCTCGATGAGACTATTATAATGTAATATGAATATTATTATGGTTAGATTAATCATGTTACCTGATCATGATTTCATCGCGGAATTAACTATGAGTTTATTTCGTGAGATTTGACTTTATGGTGCCGTATGGTTATTTTCAAATGTGACATATTAAAATCACTGCTGATTCCGCGGTGGGACTGGTTATGTTAACATTATAATAGAGCATCATGTAAGTACACACGTTTATTTAATTAAATCCTACTCAAGTATTAATTAATTTAATCATAACAAAATATTATCCGCAATAATGTTAATAATTTATTTATCTACCTATTTATTTTCTTTATTGGAAGGTAATTTGGTTTAACAGACGGTGGAATTTAATAATATTGGGCATGACGTGATATTACAAATTATTTACAATCTTCGGATTAGGGAATCACCATGCAGTATTGATCCTAATGGAGCAGTTATTGCCAAAATGTAAAATCTCAAGGAAAGAAACAGAGCTCTAAAGGTGGACTTCAATGAAAATTTATAACAATATAGAATGTTTGTATTTAGTTCTAATTACATAAAAGCTATGCCGTTTTATTAGTAGCTTCATAACATTTTTACATTCACTACTAAACATTAAAATTCAAACTCAGTACCGCAGTCTGGTTATGCAACATAACCTGTCTGGTTCTGCAACATAACCTGTCAGAAATGTATAATTTTATTCCTATTCCTGTTGTTGCTTATTTATTCTTTTTGATTATTGATTTTACTTCATAACAAGTCCAGTTAAATCGTTAAAAAAACACTTCAGATATAAAAATAATTATAATAAGCAATACGCCTTTAAAAATCTGTGTGTTGATACTTCATTTTCGACAGTTGACTTATTTCTCACATATTAAAAGCTACACCGTGTTATTAAAAAAAATTTATACTTAATTTGGACATAAATTATACGCCTTTCTGGTTATTAATTAATATGCATTTTAGCAATAAGATAAAATAACGCTATTACAATACACTTTACTAATGCTTGTTACGTACATTTTTAATGTATGTTGATCTAATCCATGATTCAAAGAAATCAATCTAGGAGGACTATATGAGATACTTTATGGACCGCTATATGTATATTTATGTAACAATGTACTAAAATCACATACCTTTTACATGTGTTAGTGCGAAAGGATAATATGCAGACTATTATTGATACGACACAATAGGATATTCAGGATTTAATTAATACCAGAACGTAACATATATATATATATACTTACGTAACCTGTTGTGTTTTATTAAAATAGTAATAGCAGGAAAACTAACAAACAGGCTGCGTGATGGCAAGTGGTCGCTGATGGTCATGCACCTGTGCAGCACCAGAGGTATAACTGACGCGTTGCCGACACACGCAACACGGTAATCATCTCCCTTATCATTACTTTAAGAGTTCCGTAAATTTGCTAAGGGGGCCAACTTTTGTACATGCTTTACAAAAAAGAAGATTCATTATAATGAGCAGAAATATATTTTGTATAATTAAATTCATACAAGATATACAATTCCTTCAGAGTATAAACACATAGGTCATTATCCACAGTTTAAAGAAACCTTATACAACTAAAGTAAACTACTTCTGGATACATTTACAATACGGAAATCAATCTTAAGCGGGGCTGCGTCGCATATGACTATTTTAGATAATATTGTTCTACACATTTTTATATAAAAGAAAATTAGCGTAGTCTATATATAATACTTAGTTTCTCTACGACTTATTTCATGGAATATGTACTTTTATGTGATTTGTAATAGTAAATTTTGACCTAGTGTTTTGAATGAATTGTCTCTCGCATGGGGACCTCTGGTTCAAATCCTGCACGTACACATTTTTTTTTGTTAACTGAATATTAAAATAGTATTTATCATTGGGTTCAGTAATTAAAAACATCATGAAACAAACCAGAATAATGTTTGAAGTTTACCAATCCGCACTTTACCACTACACACCACAATATACAGATATTGTAATTAGATACTGCTGGCATTGTTTGAGAAGACCCTAGCCCAGCAGTGGGACGGCAGAATAAATTGTCTACTTACATCATCTACATCAATAAAATCAAACCAAGTACCCATCTCGTTCTAAAACTCATAGACTTGGGTTTATTTGTCATTGGAAAGGTAGTAGTTGATCAATAATACCTCTATTTGGATAAGTAAAATGTTTTTTGTTGTATTTCAGATGGATCTAATAAAATTGGCGATTCATCGATGTTGCTGACAACAATTTCCTTGTTAATACTACTGTTACTTGTTCATAGTGAATAACTAAATTAAATGTATATGTGTGTTATGTAAGGTACCCTAAAAATTCCAAATCCATTATTGACGCCAAAGTCATACATATAGTAAGCTAGCCATCATAGGCCTGATCACTGACCGTTATTCAATTATGTTACATATATATTTATTTACATAACTATGTTACTTCCTTCAACATCAAATCGACAAAACAAACATGTTGTGTTCTTACATAAAATACATTAATTGTATTATAAATAAATACCTACTAGTATTTATTTCTTGTTGATTCTCAATTTGTCACATCGAATCATTACTGAATCCGCGTTGAGACCATATTAAACATTATAATGAACTCACAGTGTGCTTAATCCAAAATCCAGATATACCCTAAACAATTCTGTTAAAACAGAATCTTCTATAAAAAGTCTAAGCACCATCATCAAAGTATTTATTTAATTTATTTATTTTCATAAACTTGACTAATTGTGTAACTAAACATAGCTTGAAAATATTTTTGTAAGGATTTTAATATTTAATATAATTAGGTATGCCAGCATAAATTATTTTACTCAGTTCTATTGGGCCGATTATATGTATTATACAAAAAAAAGAGCAAGTATGTACGTGTACGTAGATATTTTACTTATAAGTAGGTATATAAGTTTGTTAATTGTTGTTTTAGACGTAGTTAACTCATACTTATGACTAACTTAACAATAATAAATACGATTTCGTAAAAACAACAACGTAAAGGTTAGCTTTTACTTTTTTTAAATTTAAAAAGGCTGTGTACATTAAAAGCAATTAAAAAAATATCTTATATAACTCGGCAACCATGTAGTTTCCTTTCGCTCCTTTAATAAATTTAGGATTATTTTATTTGTGAATGTAACTCGAATCAATTTTAAGATTATTTCAGTTTTGATCATCATACATATTTGTATATCATATATATTATTCATCTTTAAAAGAACAATAATCATGAGTATCATATTGTAATCGGTAAAAAGGTTCAGTTATAAATAGTGATGGTTTTAAAGTCGATCACCCGTACGCGAGACTCGAATTCGAATCTTCACGCAACTCTATTTCTTCAAGTTATATTAAGTGAGAACTAAGATGGTGAGGATACGTACAATCCTGAGAGTTATATATAATTTTCTCTATGACACTCTCTACAAGGTGTGTGAAATTTACCAATTTAATTTACTAAGCCAACGCGGCGAACTACGTCCTTATCTACTTTCACTGTGAAAAGAGACCCTAATCAGTAATAAAACAATATAACTGGTTGTAATCATGAAAGGGATCGGTGACTACGGCTTTTATCTTTGAACATTGTAGCAGCGCGAATAAAATATGATTGGAGATAACACGTTGAATGCCACTATAATTTTCATGAAGTTTCACGGATGCCGCCTACATATTATGAAGGTGGATTCGTCACGCACGTTCACTGGCATAGTGTAAAATGTATGTTTTATTTTTGTGGAACACATAGTTGACAGTCACTCGTGCAGAACAAATAAAAAATGTTTAACGATAGTCTAGTACTGGGATTGTTGATAACATAGCAAAGAACGCAAAGAATTAAAAAACATCTAAGCAAGTAAGGTAATTTTAGCACTTCCTCCAAGGCCTGTTAACGTGATTTAAGAACTAGTATTTTTTTATTGTAAACAATAATTTGCGATGCTAGGACATATAATTAGAGAAAAAGGATAAGTGAATTTATAATAATATTGAATATATAATCAGTGCTGCCAATAAAAAATTCTTGATTCCCCGCGAACGTCAGTTCAATTCCCTAAAATACCCCGCTTCTTGTAATTCATACCCAACCAATTCCCTGATATATTTTTAGAATAAAAACACTGTTTTGTACAAAATTTGTTAAATGTATTTTTTATGGTAATAGCCGACAAACGAGCAGACGTGCCACCTGATGGTAAGTGGTCATCGTTGCCCATGAATATCAGCAAGACCAAAGGTATCACTGATGCGCTGTCGGCCAGGAAATGAGAAGGTAAGAAAGAACACGACGCGTCATTCAGCAACTGACTCAAGCAGGAGGGTGGTAGCTAGCCAGACAAGCTTCACGG
>DWPT01008035.1:0-10441 GCA_018251895.1 Agathymus mariae mariae
AACATTGGAAACAAAGACAAAAAAAATTAAGAGTGAAGTGAACTTTTCTGGTTCTGCAGTGATATGGGACTGCATGTCAGCATAAGCTGCCAGTCGCCTGTATTTTGTGGAAGCTAATGTTAATGCAGTGACATACAGTCCAGATCTGTTGGATACTGAGGCCTTGTTATGAGAAATGAAAACTTCAAATCAAGTTGAAACAGTGATTTAAACATGAAAATTATGGTCGTCTGGGGTTTAATAACTTCAAAAGAATGTGAAGAGTCGACAGCGATGACGCCGTTAATGTTTTTGGAAGTTTTTTTTTTTATATTGCAATAAAGATATATTTTATTTTTGTACCATACAGAAAATAAACTTTGTTAAATTAAAAATACTACTGTTTATTTATGAGTCTCATAGAACCAAAATTGCTAACCTACGTTTCACTTTGAGACGTTCAATTTCACTTAGCAGGCAAACACTTTTGCATCGGAGTTTGTAAATGATTTTGAATTATAATTGATTAGCATACCGTCTGCTACATAACGAATCAACTGGAATCGACGGCTTCCGCTTACGCAAATTCACCATCACTTAATGAATAATGATTATTTATAAAATGCTTGTGTCGATTACTCGTGCATATCCAATATTTAAGTTTTAATAAACTAAAATAACTTACTTAGCAAGATACGCCGTGTTCTTCACATGTTCTTTATTGGACAACAGCCAGTTAAGGACGTGATGAACAGTCATGGGATCTCCGGCGAGCAATTGCGACCTAAACAACGTGGGTTCGATGGATGACGGTGGCCTGTACTTGACACTGCCTAGCATTTCCAAAAGACGAACTGATACCACTTCCATATCTTCTTCAAGTACATCAAGCTATGAAAAAGAAACAAAATTACTCGTCGTCGATGAGTTCGTTACCATAACTCGGTAACTGTTCCACTTTGAGGCTTGTATCTTGTCTAAATCGTTGGCCTATTGATTAACTACAAACACCTATAAGGAGATTATAGAGAAATCAGGGGTATGTAGGTAACCCGAGCGAGAAACATATCACTACTCTACCAGTATTATATCCCCGTCTTATCTATATTTGATTTTTAAAATAGCTGTGTCATTTCCATATTCTTTAGATTAATCTTACTTTTTCTAGCTGATAAACGATCAGATGAGCCTTTGTATAGTGACTGATTACCGCCAGCCATAGACGTTCATAATACATAAATTGTACCCATACGTTGCCGTTCAGAAAAACAAGATGGGAACGCTCCTTTTATCTGGATTCCAATATTGTTTCTAGGAGAGTGTTAAAAGACCCTACCATGGACGTTTTAAACCAATTGGTACATAACCCAGCGACCTCCAGTGGAAGGAACCGCGAGCCTTTTTATCCGTTGTTAGCAAGAATAGCAGAGGTTGGTTTGAACGTTATATCCTTGTTGTGTTAATGTAAATGGAGTCCCTTATCCCCTACTAACTATTTTAAGTTTAATCTATTTTAAATAAATATTTAACCTGCATTGCGCTACTTTTGTATAAACGAGAGAGATATATATTTATGTTGTTTAGTTTTCAACTTTCAAATGTTAAAGAGATTTATGACCAATTGCTATGAACTACTAAAGCTTAAAACATTTAAGGCAATCGACCTATTAGGAACTCCATACTGTTAAACGAAGCTGTTAACTATGACAATACTAATACGGCACTGAAATCAGGAACATAAACTTCCATCTACATTATAACTACACGAAAGTAAAATAAATTACCTTATCACCAGCGTTGAATTTGACCAACAAATCCACGAGCAATTGCAGCAGTTGATTCTCGTCCAGAGCATCAAATTTGATGAGGTCGTAGTGTCTGCCCAAAGTGGCATTCAACTCTTTAATTATAAACTTCATTTGCTCAGTCATATTTCTGCTCTTAGTACTACAAACTATCAAGGGAAATCTTAAACTTTTCTGATTTACAAGTATTGTGTTTAAATAATGTTGCTATGGAAACGACCTCCGATGTTTATTTCATTATGTGTTTGGACTATTCAGCTCAGAATAGTCCAATCAATTTGGCATCACGGAAATAATTTTATTTTAGAAAATATAAAGCGTGGCATAATTAAAATTAACTAAAAGGATTAGAGATAATGTACCATACTTTAAATTGAATTTTTCATATAACTCTTCATTGACACAAAAGAAATAACTACACATTCCATAATATATGTTAAATAATCGATGTTAGCACATAATATACATCTTCCAAAATAATACAATTATTCTATCCGCATTTTCAAGTAAAGAGCAATAAATGCTGGTCTTACCTTTAAAGATATTTTTTTTACATATTATTTAAATTTGCAATTATAACAAAAGACGTTAATTTTTTGAGCTGTAATTCTATATATATAATTCTATATTATCAGGTACTAGTTACTAGACTCTAGAAAAAGTTTACTTTAAAAACCTTTGTAATCTCATACGCGAACAAATCGGTTGATTTCGAAGTCTAAGTAATTTTCATAAAACCCATAATAAATACAAATTAAATTATATTCTAGTAAATTTTTACTTTAAAAACCTTTATAATATCATACGCGAGCACATCGGTTAAATTCGAAGCCTAAGTAATTATCATATAACCCATAATAAATACACATTAAATTATATTCAAATTTTTCAATGTTAAATATTTTTTTCTCAACGAGTTTTTTACATAATTCTATTGGACTAGATATACAATAACGTGAGGCTATTTAATTATGTAGTGATCATGATTGATTATTCCTGTGTACAAGAATGATATATTATACTTTGGGGTAAGAGGTTCCATCTATCTTGAGCCGTAGTCAACTTCTCCTGTTCTTACTGCGCCCTACCGACTTCAGTTGGAATTGGAAGGCACTGGGCTCTGTAGAAACAACACTCCATTTAAATCCTTCTGTACTTGGTCGTGCTGACAATATTCTCCATAATTACCATAATTCTCTTAAAAGCCACCGTGACATATTTTAACCTATTACTATTAGAGTTCAATAGCCGTTTTAGAATTTCGTATCATTCATACAGAATAGCTTCCTTCGTTCTAGGCAATTCCTGACGTGTTGTCTTGGTAATGCTTTATGACTTAAAGGTTATACATACGCCGTTTGTACCAACGAGATAATAAATAAAATAACATACATATTAATAGTACCTTAGTAGTAACTTATTAATAGTAATAGTATTAATAGTACCGGTCTCAGATTCGTTATAATTCTAAAGAAGACTCCATCCCTCTGCTAAAATCTCCTTGGGGACACACAGATATACCTATATACATGTATACCTGTTTAGAAGTCTGTACCCGGAGCTGTGCTGAAAAATAGCCCCAGCATATGAGTTTCGATACGATGAAAACTATTTAACGACATCAGAATTTTATTAAAAACACATTAACAAACGTTACGGTCTTATAATGAGGATGCATTACATTTTTACAAACAGAACCTTGTCGTTAGTGTGTAGAAAAATATCTACATAGTACAATAAACATTTGATCGATTTCGCATCGGTATTCGTACTCTACAAAACCGTAATATTATAGTATAAAACATCGTATATGGACGTTTAAAGTACGACACAGACTGGGTGGAATAATATTGCTGTAATGGCCCATTACTCATTGCTCCCTTTTTCTTTGAAATACTCCATAAAAGACATCGAGGTACATTTACATAAGTGCGATATAGCGTAGTACAACTACGTGAGATACTCGAGAGAGTTGTGCTAAACTAACAAATGGTGTGGCGTAAATAATAGTCAACCTAAAGACCTGTATATGACTGTACAGACATGGCGACATGGCCAATTATCTAAATTTGTGTTTAGCTAAAGTGTCATTCATGGCTTTCGAGTTTTGAAGATTTTCAAAATTTCATAAATAATCGAACACTTTCGGTCATTCTTTACTATGATCACAAATCAAGGTATTTTCTTTCCCATTTTCTTAATAGTACCTACTCTGGATAGATGAGCTATCAAATGTAAACTTTTAGCTAGTTAAAATACAAACTGTAGCTTAGTTTTTTATTATTCAATAATTTGATATAAAATTTTCTTAATAAAAATCTAAAATATGAGCCAGTGGTTTAAAAAAATGTATGACAACCTGTGTCACCAAGTCACAATAAATTTGTCCATTTAACTGAAATTCTAATGATCAGACACATTTTCTTACCTATGCCTTCAAGCAATATAACAATTGAACACTGCTGTCAATAAAAATTTCTCGATTTCCCGCACACTTAGGTGCAATTCCCCGAAATTCCCCGCTACTTTTAATTCGTTCCTCACAAATTCCCTGATATGATATTTTTGGAATAAAAACACAGTTTTATACATAATTGAGTAGTGTTGTCATCCAACATGATCCAAGTAGCGTCGAGCTGTATTTGCCATGTCCGAATGTGATTATTTAGTTGTAAGTATTACCTAACATGAAATATATTTATCCTATCATAACATTGGTCTGGATTCCCCGAAATTCCCCGATTTATGTCATTACCCGTGCTCTCCCCACGCTATACCTGTTCCCTGCAAATCGGAAATTTTCCCGCAATTGACAGCACTGCAATTGAAGCAGTCTGTTTTTTTTTCAAATACAGGTAATTAAGAAAGTCATCTACCTTAATTATTAAAATACAAAGATGTTAATGCTATAGAAAAGGAATTACAGATATTATGCTAAAAAACAATATCAGGCAGATTTTATTACTCGATAATATCATAAAATTAATTATGACTTTAAATCAAAGAGAAGAGGCTTTTTCTTAGTTAATGTGCTTACCATCAGGTGGGAGTGTACTAAAGAGTAGACTAAAATAAAAAAGACGATCATTTGACTGCGTGTATTCAAATATCTGTTAGCGACCAGCTACAAAAGATTATATGCGTCTTAATCAATTTTCGAAACAAGACACGTAGCAGTATTAAATTACAAAACCAAAATAAAACAACAGAACAATATTGGAATAAATTATATTTCTATTATATTACAATCGTAGCTATCATAATAATGTTGTTATCGTCAAATCTCAACAAGTTAATGCTACTCTGTACAGTTTGTGCCTAACTCGTTGATAATTGATGTTCTATTATCCTTCATTTTCATCATCGCTTCACAGCCTCTGCCTACCTCCATACCAATCTTACATTATTACTGTGATGATTACTCTTAAAACAGAAATACTTGCTTTACAAACGATAACCCTACACAAGTTATCCGACAGGATGAATTTAACTATGCTTACATCGTACGAATTCGAAAATCGTACTCTAGTTAAAGAAACCTCACTGGCATTGTGATTACCTAGCACCAATGGGGCGGGGAAGTGATCTTTGATCTCACGCTGTCAGTTCGACGTTTAAACATATGAGAATGATTTTATTTAAAAAAAGAATATTGTTAAAAAAACACATTAAAATTACAAAACAATCACTTTGGTTTCATTGATAGTTATTAGCTTTTATCAAGTAAAGATACACAATGTTATAAGAATCAAAATGGTAAAATAAAACATATCCACTTCAATATGTTATTAACTGGGCTACAAATATAAGTTTTATTAATAACATCACTGAGAACTTTTTAATTGGCATATTAGTAATTCACAACGAATATAAGTAATATGGTAGATAATAAATTTAAGCTTAAAGGTGAATATATATTATATTAAAAATATACATAAATATGTGTCCATTCAAATGAGAACATTAGTATTTTTTAAAAAACGACAGTTATTTTGTCAAATCGAACAATTACAAAATATTTCACTAATATCAAAAACTAGCACTTCTCCCCCCATTAAAATTAAACTACTTTTACATAAGTTGCCTACTACAAAAATATGATCGTCACCAAAACTTGCATACTGCCGCGCGTCTCTGACAACTAACAGCCCACTTCTACAACCTATCTATTGCTAGCTGATTGTTCGTTAATATTATTTTATTGATAACATTAACGCTCGTCAATTGCTAAACAAAAATCAGTTGACAGAACAGAAAAGGATACTAAACTGTTTTGTGTCTCCCTATTTATACTACACACAGTACAGCTGCAACTGCATTTTTCATTTCAATAAATAAACAATATGTGTACCCATGACTTTAGTCCAGCCGTTATCAGAGTAATGGTAAGTCACACAAAAAAGTTAACCCACAACGCGCGATGGATAGGTTGTAAGGACCGGCCGTAGGACGACGTAATTTTATTAAATGTCTACTTATGCTATGGCATGCACCATTATACTTAGACCCTGGGTTAGTAACAAAGTTTACCAAAACCTATAAACAAGCTGAAGCCGCCGCACGTCGTCTCCTTTATTCATGACAAAATAAAATGTCTCCATCGAACTACACAACAGTACAAAAATGATTTGGCATAGTGACAATCCGCACTACCTTTAAAAAACGATTATTAATCTAATTTCAATTGCTAATTAATGATTTAACATAAATAATTTGTACTCTTCTAATTTATTGGAAAATTCAATCAATATTTACACAGAACACTTTCCAACTAAGTACTAAAACATAAACTGATATAAATTGAAATGATTGTATTACAAAATAATAATGAATCATAATACCAAAAATATGTAATCATCAAAATAATTATAACTGCTTCTATGTCTAGTATGTAATAAATACTACAACCTCATTAAAACTGACTCGTTATTATAAAATAAAGTACTTAATCATATATTGTTAAGTATCCAAACATTAAATCAATTCTATGCACCAATATGTGATATCGTAACCCCTTGCCAATGCAATCGATACAATACAATTCCAAGTCACATTTGGTCCTCGTGCTATTTCTCTCGTTGGAAGCGGTCAATCAATACATTGAGCTCTTCATTAGGAATGTATCGAGAGAATTAAAAATGCCAGCTAGATACATATCTAGATCGGTTCGAGAAGCCACAATTTTGTTACATTTTCAAGGTCAATCACATAAATGCACGAAATTAACTATCTGATAAGATAAATTCGCTACAAAACGTCGTAATATAAAAACAATATACTCAACCATGAACATAATTAGAAACGTAAAATAACCAGTCGATGTAAATTTGACACCCACGAGGGGCACAAACTATAAAATATCCACAGGATTGACAACCTACTTCTACATAAATCACAAGTAACATAAATAAAGCGTCGGGTGCGAATCGAAAGTCGCCACGGAAAGCGCCGCTATGTTCGGCGGCACACGGGCGATCGTCGTCTACAACCCAAGTAACTACACGAGGACGGGTCGGGAGATCGGCATCGCTCACAGCAAACCACCCTTCCGCCCGAAGAGAAAGGTGCTGAGCGTGCCCAAGGTCGATGAACTCGCGGGGGGGCACGACACCGGCGGAGTGCCCACCGAGCCCAAGTCGGTGCGCGGTCGAGGCACTCGCGCGCGGGCCTTCCTAGTCCCCACAGCCCCGCTCGTCCCGTCGAGGCCCGCCGCGTCCAGCGCACCCTCGCCTGGATGCGCTGGCACCCCTAGCGGAGCGTCGATCGTCTCGCATCGCTCGGGGACCGAGGCGGCGGGAGATCGCAGGGTTCGCTTCAGACATGTAAGCTGCTCCATTGGACTTCGGTGGACAAGACCCGTGTACAATGACCCGGGGGTTTGCAAAGCTAGCGGCGCGGGGGATCCATCGGACGCCGGCGATGTAAGGTATCGTCGTCGCAAAATCGACGTGCCGCTCGCTATGAGTGCGTGCAGCGACGGTGGGGCGTCGCCTGGGCGGGGGGTGGACGGCGGGGTGGACTCTGGTGAGCCGAGAAGGGGGCTGTTAGCGGGCGTCGCCGTCGGCGAGTAGTGCGGCCTGGAGGGCGGAGTGCAGAAGGAGTCCCGCCGAGACAAAACCGGAGACACGGCGGCGGATGTCCGGCGCGAAGTGAGACGGGAGCTCCACGCGCTTCCGAGCACACTGCTTGCTAGACTACTCATTCCGCTGCTGCAGATGCTGCTCACACTGCTACCTGCGAGGCTGCCATCGTTTGGATGTAAAACGGTGCTGTTTAGAAGAATAAAACAGCATAATGTAATGACTTGTGAGTTAGGCGGCACATAAAAATATGTATATCATAATTATTATTACATATATTTTATATTAGTATTAGCATTACTTAGACATAGTATGTTATAATAATACAAAAAAGAACATAAGAAAAGAATTTTAAGTAAAAAAAAAAAAAAAAAATTAATATTCTAAGCATCTAACCAGTGTTGGCCACTAACAGAAATTCTACAATGTTGGTGAATATGATTTACATCGATATATCTATCGTACCTGTTTGTGAACGTGTAAATGTGACTCGAGTGTGGCAACCGAAGTATGTCATCATCTTCTTCGACGTCCGATAAACGATACATTTGTAAGCCAAGTGCTTGAGCAGACCTTGATCCTCGTACCCCAATACCTTCTTGTTCTTCTAGTAAGCCTATACGAAAATAATTGTTTATCTAAACTGGTCTAAATCTGCAGAAATATTTATGAGGATAGAATGATGAAGTCTATTTTACTGGAAACGATTCACTGCCATATTATACCAGCATTTCCACATTGGATGATATGACATTATTACCACACACCAAGAAGCACAGGAATTCTTTTATATGACATATTAAACGCACAGTTGAGTCCGAGTAAATAAATTGCTATAATATTAACATTAACTATTAATAATTAATTTAACAATAATAAAATCGAACTTAAAAATAATAAGAAGTTACATCACAATGATTTCATCGCAGAATCAGCTGCGAGTTTCATTTGTGAAATTACAGAAACCCTGCGCAGATTTAGTGGTTTGTGGTTGTCATATTATAAGATAACTACTATAAAACATAATTATTGTTACATGTAAGTGTTGCAATTGAATTTCATTTAACCCACACACTAAAAAAATTTTTAGCATTTCCATTAATAAACATGTTCCTTCTAAGGAAACTCCTTCGAATTTCACCAGTCTTCAATGGCCTTATACTGAAGTGCGTGTAAGAGTAACTGGCAAAAATATGAACGCCTTTTTTCTTAGGAAATTTTACCAAAGGAACTTAAGCTTCTTTGGAAATGTGAAACCTTTATTTATCTTCAATGCTTCAATGTGGCAGTATTAAGTTTAGTATAGGCTTACCTGACATAGTGGGTTTGGCCAGTTGTGCCCAGGTGTGCAATGTAAGGGATCCCTCCAATGGTTTGACTATCTGCAACTTGTGTGGCAGTCTGAAGCGGCCCACACCGCCCGCCGCGCCCGCACCCCACACAGCGCTCTCTTCGCTTGTGTCCCGCTCTGAATACAACAAAGGACAGATATAAGGAACTGGTTTGGGTGATTCATAGACCTACAACAGAATGCATGCCGAAACATGAATATTGCCAACGGACGTTATGTGGTAACATTGAAATGCTGACCTTACAGATTTACATTTGGTCTCTAACACATAACAACGACACGCTTCCCTTAGTTTATATTTTGCTATATTGGACTTTATTGAATTTCATTAGGATTTTATTGAACATAATATAAAGGAAATTACAAACTGGACATTCGTTAGGAACTGCAATGGAAGAACTTTCTAAAGTACTAACTAAGAACTAGTATGAACATTGTAATGCTGCACATTTTCTACAATGATTTTATCAAAACGTAAACATAATTTGTTATCTCGTCCACAGATTATTTGCACCTAAAGTAATTGAAAACAGTCTTATCATTATGTCTAACTAGTCCATACTGCACTCCAAATTTAAGTAGTAGTTGCGAAACAATCTTGTTATTGAAATAAAGCAACTAGAAACAAGATGCATACAGAAATGTATACAATTACTAATATATCATTTGAAGAAACCACTCTACATTATCACCGATAGGATGGTAAAGGATTAAAAAGATAAAGCAAGTAAATATTTTCATGAAAGGTCCAACGAACTATTAGTTGAAGGATTTTCATTCACTGATAAGTTGTATAGTAAGTTTATAAATTTAGTACAATATAAAATCAACAACAACAACTCAATAAGGCAATATATAAAGCAATACTGTTATATGTTAAGCTATCGCAGATATATTGCCACGAGGATGAGTTAATTTTCTGATTTTTTTATACAAATTTAATATGCACAGAGGAGAGTGTTGCGATCAAAACTCTTGTCTATAGATAACGCTCATCGCTATCAACAGCTCTACTGTCGGTGGTTATTACAATTGACTTTTCGTTTTACTTCAACAGTTCCCCGGTATCAACGCACCTTAAATTATAACATACTAGCGGGCCGGTACGTGCTTCGCTACGTATAAAGTGAAATATTAAAAAAAATTAATTGGAACATCAAATTCATTTATTCAAACAAAAAAATATTTTATTAATTGCTAGCTATTTTAAAACTTAAAGCCTGTAA
>DWPT01008036.1:0-10441 GCA_018251895.1 Agathymus mariae mariae
CACTAAATTTTAATTATTCTTGTTTTTTATTACTTTTTTATTTCTTTGGGTATTGTCTGTTTTTTTTTATACTGTGACTATAGATGAATGTTTATGTAAGTGTACAAGCCGTGAATAAATGTATTTCTTTATTTCTTTCTTTCAAATTTCATTAATAATAATTGAGTTCGGTCGTCCCGTCCAGGCAAGGACGTGTCGACACGCGACATCGTCTCGTCGATCATATCGGCGGCGAACCGCAAGATCCAGCGCAAGCCGCGGCCCAAGCCGGCCGCCGACAAGAAGTGGACGGGGCCCGACAGGGCGCCCGCGTCCCCCGGCGGCTCGCCCCCCGCCTCCCCGCTAGTCTCGCCCCCGCCGCACCTCACCACCTCGCTCGCCAACTACGACGGCCTGCCGCACCAGTTCGTCAGACATCATGACGCTGTTAACAAGTCAGTTTTTCAACATAATTGTTAATTTTTCATATGTAGCTTTTAGGCAATGAAGATACCAGCCTTGGTTGATTTTATTCATGCTCCCTCTCAGTCCTTAGTCTATAGAAGAGATAATAAAGTATCGATTTTCTTACAACGTACAATTATTTATTAAATCCGAATTTAATTACTTCATTTTTAGTATATTTTTCTTCAAATAAGTTAACGCCTGACAACAATCCCACCTGATGGTAAGCGGTGATGGGTTCTAAGATGTTATTAAAAGTGCAGTAACAAAACGTGTCGCCCCGCTTTAAGCTGTGCACGTTACAAGTACGTTGTACGTTGCACGTCGGCGGTGTCCACTACTTATTATCTGTGGTGTTTGATTCGATGTGATACATAAAACTTATTACATCGCTTATACTTAAGTTAATTTCATAAAACTATATATAAATATGAGTTATATATTTAAGACAATCCCACCTAACATACTCGACGGTCAGGAAAATGCGTCTCTCGGATCGATTCGATGCTGTCGCATGCGACAAACTTAGCGATATGAACGTACTTCGTTCGTCGTTCGCAGGATCGACATTGAGACGATGGCGGCGCTGGGCCGCGGCCGCGCGGACGGGGCGAGGCACGCACTCAACAACTTCTCCATAGACGGTACGCTCGCAGCTCGTCGCATGCTTTATCGATAAAATATATAAATTGATACGTACAGTCGTATATATAGCTTGTTTTATCACTCCCTTGCATTTTTAAACTACGTGGTTCCGCCACTCATCGCAAGGATAATGATTAAATTCCATTGAGAATAAATTTTAGTAAAATTGTGGAACTTTTTGCATTAAAAATTTTGTTTACGAAAAAAAAAGCTCCTCATGACTAACGTTCGTACCAATGTTGGTTAATAATCGAGAAAAATGGGTACATCCATTATTGTAATTGAATCGATTTATTATTACAAAATTCGAAGCTCGAATGTTCGTAAGATATAGATCCTGAAAATCGATATAACGTTATTACTGTTTGACAAATATTAAATAAGTGTAAAAATGGGGAAGTGATAAAATTGTTTAGTTGAACTAGTATTGTATAATGTAATGTTGGTTTCATACAATAAAGATGGCTATTTGCTCCATTAGGTGTGCAGTACTGAAGTGAGAGAGTAGACAGCAATCCTTTGTTATGTCCACATACGAAGGTATAGGAATGTGAGCGTGCGTGTTGCGTGTGTGTGCGTTACGGCCGTTGTGTGTGTTCGCCGGCGAGTGGCGCCTCCACACCGCCCTCATACAGACTCATCCAAGCGCCGCTCGCGATACGACGAGTCGCATTTTGACAAGCGGAAAAACTAGATTCAATTCGATATTTCGCTCGCTCATTTACACTATGTTGTAGCAACCATAAGTAGTGACCGTTCTCGTCGTGCTGTTGGTCATCGCTAACACACAGCATTTGTGGAGCGATGACGAAATTGGAAAAGTTTAATAACGTGACACAGCTCATCGATTAGTCAGTAGTACCGACTCACGTCGCACTGTGTGCCGCAGCAAGTACGACAATTCGAAGCGCACCCACCGGGTGCTGCGTACACACGCCCATAGATTATATAACGCTGTAGGTGGCGAGTGTTGACTCACGTTGACGACGACTGACGAAATGCGACTCGCGTGACGTGAACACAATAATAAAAATATCATAAAAAAACTAACGCTTCGAGCCGGCGGCCGCTGACTGCCCGCGCACGGCTTGCGCTCGTGCTGATGTCATCGACTAGTGTAGCTCGCGCTCGCGTCACGACGCATACATTTACATAGTCGCCGCATAACCATTCATCGCATCACCGTGTCCGTCGCACGCGCCGCGCCCCGCCATCACGCACGCGGCGCGTCGCGGCGGATTAATGCTTACGTAACAACTCGTGATCACCGAGCGGTCTCGCAGGCGGGTGCCAAATTACTATCGGAACCGAAAATGTCAAATCCATGTCATTAAAATTATAGTGGTTCCCTACGTTTATTTTACATCCGCCTGTAGGAGCGACCGATTTATACCCGTGCTAACGAGCCGCCCCTTGCTGCAGGGACCGGCGACCTGGTGTCCTCGCTCACCAGCACCTTCGATCAGAAGCTGCGCACGCTCAACAACGCGTCGCCGCTCGATGACGGCAGCATACCGTACGCAGACGAGTGTCAGGACGAGGACGAGAGCAAGTCGAGCGGCTCGCCCTCTCCCACCCCCTCGCCATCCCCCTCGCCGACCCCGTCGCCTGCGAGCGACGAGCGCGTGTCGCCAGCGGCGCGCGCGCACGAGCTGAAGACTGCATGGCTGGCGCGCGATCACCGCCACTCGTCGTCTAGCGAGGAGGCGTGGCCGCGCCGAGTCGACACCGATGACTCGGAGAAGGAGAATAACGGGCGCGCGAGCGGAGCGCCCACCGAATGCGCGAAACGACACAGCGCTGCGCTGGAGCCCGACGCGGACGGCGCTAAACTCAAACGCTCCGAGTCCCCGCGCCGAGAGTCCGCGCGGCCCGGTGTGCGCGTGCTACGCTCCGAGAGTCTCAATTGTCGAGCAGAGCGCCCGCGGGCGGAGTCCCCGCGCCCCGCCTGCCGATCTACGAAGCTGAAGCGCAAGAACGGCATGCCCGAGCGCGGCATCAAGCGGCGTCACACGGTGGGCGGCACCAAGGACTTCGACAAGGATGGCTGGTCCGCGCGATACACGCGCACCTCCTCGCCCGACCTTACGGCTGCGCCCTGGCCGCCGCCGCCGCCCCCGCTCGTGCCGCCGCCTCGCCCGCCCCTCGAGTCGCACGTCTGAACCCCCGACCGACCTTGGGGCGTCCGTCGACGGGAAGCTGTAACCGCCGACGTCTATGTAGCGTGACGAGAATTCACATTTATTGTAATTTAACTCGTCTCCGTTACGTCTGTAACGGTAAATTAGTCTCGTTCCGATTTGTAAGTGCTGAAGTTGAAGATTTTTTTTATTATAAGTCATTACAGAGTAAGGGGTCAAGCCGAGACGGTCGAGTGAGACTGGTGGGCACAGACCCCCGGTGCGTATCGTTTGGTTCGGTGCTGTTTTACTGTTCCCCGGCCGCCGAACGCGGGCCGGGAGCCCGGTGGAGGTGGACGCTTTCACGAGAGAGGCTATTATTTTGATTCGATTCAATCGACTGAATAGATTAGGTCACAAGTATCTAAATAACGTTATAATACACAGATTTAATACTCAAGTCGTCACTGGCGTGCATTTAGCCCGTTCACTCGCTCCCTTCATCGCTGTCGAGATTCGATCGAATACCTAGGTTAATATAATTAATGATTATTGTATCTCAATCGTATCGAAGCAAAAGTGATTCTTCAAAATTTTCTATAAATCGATCGGTGCAATAGATTAAACACGACGACAGGGAGTACGGAACCGTTTCAAATATTTATTAGTGTAATGGAACTTAGCTCACTAAACAATGCCAAAGAGAGATAACGAAGCTGACGATTAAATAAAGAATAAATGCGCGAAGGAGCAACAGGGACGGCACGACTCGGACGGAGCGAGAGGGAGCGCGGAGCGACGAGATGTACACCGAAATAATGAAAAACACGTTATGCAATAGAATATGCACTAGTACAGAATATGTACTGACGGTAGGTGGAGTTCCACAAATCTACATTATTTGTTTGTAGTACGACTCCCTTTGTAGGTACTGAACTACTATTGACGGAGTTGCGGTGGAACTCGACTCGCGTCGACGTTCACACAGTGCAGGTGAAGCATAATATATTATAAGTAGAGCTACTAGTATATAGGTAGTAGGACGTAGGACGATCGTGTAGAGCCGACGCCCGCGGGCTCGGTAGGGTAAGTTAGCGATACGTGGTCAGTACCGCGCGACCAGAACTAACACCACATATGTAACTGTAAGTATTGAGTAAGGTTTATATGACGACAGGAGCGGCTATCGATACGGTATTATAAAATTAATTATCTACAAGCGTACATCACCCACTTGCCTTCGCGATAGATTTAGAGGATTCGTAATGTGCACAATTTCCGACGGTATATAGATAGTTTGTGAATCGAAGTTACCTTGTAGCGTTTCGTTCGGACGACTGTGCGAGTGTGGACTAGATTAATATTGCGTGCCGGAGACGCCGGTGCCGACGCGGACGCGCGGTACGGTAGGGCTCTGTAAACAGGGTACGATGCGGCGACCGCCACATACGCGACTGCGCCGCGCCGGCGACACCGACACGAACAGACAACAATACTTAACACTGATGCAGTGATAGTAAAGTGATCCTTTAACATTGTATAAATTGTACATTTCTTTTATGCTTAATTTATATTAAATTTGTTATCGTAGCTTTGTTGAATGCAATTATTTTTTATTGTTTTGTTTATCAAAGAAAAGTATTTTTAGGCTAAATTCGATTGTTATTTATTTGCGAAAGCTGTAAAACGTGATACGGTACGGCTTTCTTATTTTTTTTTTTGTTTGGAAAAATGTAAACTTGTAAATAATTTACGGCCGCAAAATGATGTTTTAGACTTTGGTTGATTGACATTTTTTTGTAAAATTTTTATACCATCCTTACGGTAAGACGATCTCAAGTTTGTTGAATGTTTGCAAAGCGTTCCTTTTAAAGTTTTATTTGTAAATATATCGTTTAATGTAGGAACAGTGAATTTACTAATAGTACTACATCGTATCGTACGTAGGACGCAGCGGTCCCGTGGAGGTGGTTGCGACAGATTTAACTAATGTATTCATGCTCTTCGTGTAATCAGCTATGAAATTCGAATAGTTAAATACCTTATAGACATTTTGCAAGTATGGTTCGAACCAGATTTACTTTATTTGTCATTGTGTATATTTTGGAGAAATGAAAATAAAATATTGGATCAATTTAAAGCATTGTCTGATTTGCCGATTCCTACTATCGATGTTATGTACATTTACAGTGCGGCTTATTTAAGGTGGCACTAGTTGAAGCTGAAGTATTTGTGTGGCGCAGTTGGAATTAATGTTATTTGACTGACTGAGCATCGTTTGAGAAAATAATGGAACCAGCGAAGAGAAGGACAGAGCTAATGATTTCTTATAAATATATAAATTAACAACACACATATCTATGCAAAAAATAAATATTAGGTAAACAGGGGGTCTACCCAGAACAGAAAAACATGCCAAGTGGTCGACGAGTTAGCAAAACGTTTGGGCAGCTCTGTTCTAACATCCTTAATTAAATTAATTATATGCTTTCATATTTATACCGAATAAGAATGTTTTTTTTAATCCGAGACATGCACTAGTATTTCTCTTCCAGACACTACTTTGAGAAAAATCTAAAGGAACAAGCTAGCTAACACGAGGTGGAATCTCATGTTCAACTTGGTCTGCTGTTCCTTCACGAGTGAAACACACTTGGGTGAAGGAAATTTTTCGAGGTAACTGAAAGTTTTCCATAGCGTTATCAATGGTGTCTATATTATGTCAACCCGCACGTGCCCAGCTTGGCTGTGGTCTAAACCCCATCTTATTATGAGAGAAGACCCGAGAGACATGCTATGAATTGTAATGTGTGACAAATAATGTCACCGACAATCTCCCTGTTACGTAAATAATGACATTTAAATCAAACAACCAAAGTTACCGAAAGCCATTAATTAACACAGGAACGTAATATAATGTACATTGTCACATATACATTTGAATGAATCATTATTTATGCGTTCATGTGTGGTGTATTGTGGTCGTATCAATAAAACAAAATGAAACCCAGTCATCGGTTGCAACATCTTCTTTTATTTGGTTACATCAATATATTTTAACACGTTGGAATTAGAGTGAGTATAAATAGCCAAAATTAAAAAATAAACTAGTTGTACCCATTGCAATATGTCTATTATTTTACTAACAAAGAGAGACTATAATGTATCTAAACAACTTATAACTTAAAACTAACATTCTATTGGAAAACAAACACACGGCACGCCACGGTCCACACTTACGTCTACAGTTCGTAATAATTAAGTGACAATTTGTACTCGTTAGCGACAAGATGGCGCGCGACGGCTCATGGCGCAGTCTACTGTCTATGCAATGATTAACGTTAAATATTGGCAAGATTCATGTGATTTCAACATATATCTGCACAAATACGCTAATGCACTCTCCCACAACTTCACTATGCGACCATTCGGTGCAGCGGCACCGTGCAAAACTTCTAACATTTTTTTTCATCAAATTAAGTAATATGCTATTTCCTGATGCCATTACAACTCTCATCAATGTTACTTCACTGCTCTTGCACACGCACATAAGACTGCGATCAGCGAGTGTTAGGTGTGAATTCAAACATCGATAAAGAAATTAGTATCTCGTTTCTTTGGAGGCGATTATTTATTTCAGTCCCACGGCGCGATACGTCATCACAAGTCTTCGGATACTACATAAAGTTATTAAACTATACTTGCCCACACAACTGACACTCTCTATCTCCCTCTTCCTGTAAGCTAATTTAAATATACTGTTTTGGCTATCCGATATCCAAATAATCCCGATATCAATTCCATCAAGAGATCAGCGCCGAAATGGTACATCGGGGTGATAAAACATTTACTCGCGTCGGCCGATCCAGTATATTTGTTGTAAAGATAACTGTGATCAACTCACACCACGTGGCGTCATCATGATTCCACTAACACCCTGTTGCTGTTTTATCTCTACGCTTGTACGAGGGCGAGATTAAAATTTACATTTAATGTTTTTATAAACGCTAAAATATCTTCAATGTATATGATTTATATATCAAAGTTTTTGTATAATATATTCCATCGACGCCCCTATACAGCTGTTCTAGGCCCTGCCTAAGTCCCTCTAGATTAACCAAAAATAAAATTTGAACTACCGTCAAAATAACCTACTAAAGTAATACCTACTACTATAGTACCTACTAAAATAAAAACTACTTAATTCAGTTTGATATTACCGTAATAATATTGATTATGGCACTGAATAGTAGAGTTGCGGTAAGTGCGAGAGAGCATATAGTTGAGCTAAATGAAACTCAGTACAAATACTAAATAGTCAAATTCTCGTACTTTATACATATATACTTCCATGCATACATATTTATTTATTGAGTACATTTATTTTATCGTAGTAATCGAGTAGAAGCCTGAAATTGACATTGAAATAATAACATCAAGAGGAAATTTATTTTATACAACAACAATACTATAGACACAAACTATTGGTCCGTGAAACCAGAAACCACATTTGTCAGCGTCAACGCGCGCGCCGCAAACGACCCCATACCACGTCCGACGTGACGCACGCGCGCGCGACTAACACTTGTACGCATTTTAAACACAAAAATGCGAAAGTTAAATCGATACGAAGGGATGAATCGATGCGTTCCCGAACAATACACGCAATTAAATATACAGTGTATAACTGGAGTGTATTACACCTGTATACATCGGGAATTGATTCTGACCAATAAAAATCTCAATGTCATTGGTCGATATGACGACCATCGCTGAACTCACTAGTGTGCACGACGCGAAGCAATATTGACCATTCGAAATATAAAGTAGGGGTGACACGCAAATAAAATAGCCTTTACCAATTGTCGGTGTGTTTATAGCATATAAACCACTACAATAAATAAGCTGCGATCAATTTTTTTTTAAACTCAGTGTCATTAAAAAATACGTACTATGCAATACTATTAGATACACTCAGCGAAAATATATCTCCATATCCTATAGAGAACTCTCCAACGTGGTTGAGTGCATGGCAATTTTATACCAAGTACTTTACACTTTGACATGTTGACCTTTGAACGAAATAACTCCTAACACAGCGGCCCGCGGACATTTCTCACGAATTGATCAAACATGTTATATATATTGGAAACATTCATTTGGTTACTGAGATGTACATGTATCATACTACATATCATACATATCATACTACATGTATCATGAGAACTGGAATGGATCGACGTATGTGACGTACTTACCTGTGTTGGTCGTTTCGACGTCTGGAAGGTGAATGCAATTTAGTTGTATGAGAAAAGATGTTATAATGTAAAGTCAGATATAAATATTGTAGTTTCGCTATTTCTATCTCATTACTCTAGATAATAACAAAGAGGGATAGACAACGGACGCGCACAATCAAAGCACTTGACGCACTGTACGCACTTAAATATTTTTCTAATATTCCCATAACACTGTACTGCGTTTGGCTACAAGATTCTTATGTATAATATAATATATAATGTCGTTTGTATATTTCTTTATTTTTTAATTATCCGGATCACTAATATTGACTCTAACAGTACTATCTTAGTTTAGTGTGTTTATAGTAAATTATAATGTATGTGCTTTCGAAGCTTGAATATATGTAGTAGATAAAAATATCTTAAGTAATTAACCTATCGTTATACAACAAGGACAAACCCTTTTCGTGGGCAGAATAAATTAACTAAATCATGACACAAACAAGCAGACATAGAACGATCAACTTACATCACAAACATTCCACCCAAACAATCAGAGATCCGATATACGTTGAGTGATTAAATAATAATAATAATAATCAGAGATCGCAATTTTGACTTCAACACACGTAATGCCCGAAATTATAAACACATACCTACCTACATTACAACAATACCTAAACAATAGTAAATATTCAACCAGTCGACCGGGGCCGGACGACCTGTAGAGTAAATCGATTTTTAAAATCGACTCATTTGACAAGGAACCCGGCCGATGTCTGCACGTGTGGATATATATATACTGTACATCTATGACACGTACAGAATAAGCCAACATACGCTACCTTTGAACAAACTCAATTAACATGGACCGAGATAACGTAACTCGACACAAAATACATTTGGAACGACTACCGAGTTAAAGTCGTTCGTCTGACGATCGTTTGGCTCACGGCGTAAACAATGTCTTCATTATTGACAGCCTGTCAGCCGTCCGTCGTGTTGTCAACTGTCGACCGTCGAACGTGTTCAAACGCGTCAAGTACTACGCGTGCGCGTGCGCATGGCTAACCCCTCGAACACCAGAGAAGCCACCACAACACCAAGCGGGCGACACTCGACCGTGTTCAGACCCGCGGGCGGCCGACCTGAGTCAGTGCTTCAGACATTTAAATAACACACACATGTATGTGCATGTGAACTAATTAAAACGTGTATTTTATCTGTAACGGTCACAATCGGTAAATGATTATTTCAATCCGCGACACCGAGTCGAAACTCCGAGCACGTTGCTAATTTTCATTACATTTTTGTCGGTCTAAAATGACATAAATGTCAATACAGACGGTGGTCGGTGGTCGGCGGTCGGCGGTACGGTGGTACGGTGCCGGCCAGCGATCAGTACTGGTACTCACGGCGGTAGGCGGACGGGTTGTTGTTCTCGTCGGAGGAGCGACGCTCTCGAGTCGGAATCCAATCGCATTCATCGTCGCCGCGTACCTGCTGAAGAGGATATTGTTCTGTGTAAATGGTGATGCCCACAGGAACCGGTCATTTATAAGAACATTTGAAATATGTAACAGATGGCCGCGGCCTTGCAGAGAGTTAAATAACAACTAAATATAAACTAGAATTGGAGATATCAGTAAATCAACATACAATTATAATGCGATCGTAAACGTCTGTTAAATAATTGATAGTATTATTTACGCGGCGGCCATGCTCAATCACTCTCGTCAATCCACGGTCTATAATACCAGGGATGTTGCGGATGTAGATTTTTTCACATCCGCGGATGAGAATGCGGATCCGGATCTTTTAACACTCACATCCGCGGATACAGATGCGGATGCGGATCTTGAGTTTTACAAGAAACTATATGGATGCAGAAATAAAATAACAAAAATAATATTTCTTTATATTCTTATTACCTAATGTGGTACTGTGGCCTGTGGTACGGAACTTGCGGGAGTAGGTGTTATTGCATACTTT
>DWPT01008037.1:0-10440 GCA_018251895.1 Agathymus mariae mariae
GTGCAAATTGTGGAATGAGCTTCCTTCTTCGGTATTCCCAGTGCGCTATGACATGGGGTTCTTCAAAAATGGTGTAAGAAGAGCTCTCCTTTAGGGCCGGCGATGCATTGGTGACTCCTCTGGTGTTGCCCGTGTCAACAGGCGACCGTAACCGCTTACCATCAGGTGGCCCGTCCGCTTTTTTCGTCAGCTACTCAAGATAAAAAAAAAATCCTGCGGTAATCAGTTTAAGTAATATTGTACATGCGTTAGCATCAAAATAGTCTGTGAGTTTTACTCTGTGTTAAAATTAAAACTAGTTTTAAAATATAAATCACAAAGTACACTTGTATAAAACGGATAGAAATCGTGTTGTGACATATATGTATCTGACAGCCGCTAAATTTTGTGACATAACATTACATTGGATTTTCAATTTATAAATCAAAAAGAAATTCTTAGTAATTATGGTTCGAATAAGTTTGGTCCTGTCTCGAGTCCCGGTGATAAAGTTTCGAAAAGGTGGCTTGGGCTCGACAGGTGCTGCCACGGCACCTTCATCTGCCGCACAACCTGCAGCTGCTCAACCAGTAAATTATCTCATATTATGTACTGCCTAGTTTTTTTAAGTTTTAATTTTATACATATCAAACTGGAAACTAACATGAACTAACAAGTACATGTCAAAACTCCTAATTTTGAAATTCCTTAAATTTCATAACTGAACATCAAGAACTTTACATTATACAATAAGTTTGTGTTATAGATTTTTTATATCTTGTCGACAAACGAACAGACAAGCCATTTTATGATATGTGGTCACTGTCGCCCATAAAATTTAGTAATCACTGAAGTGTTGCCAACTGAAAAGAAAGGGGGGACCCACATTATTCCTGGATCTTCGAAACTGCTACCGATACACATATGAAACATTTAAGGAGAGTGGTAGATAGCCAGGTAAAATTCCCTACAACCATGCAAATACCCTTGGGATTAAACTGGATGATGCAGAGCACAGTTACAGTAGGAGCTATTTTGAAAAAGCCCCTTGTTCAGCGGGGGCACTGAATGGCATTCCAGGAACAGGGGAGGTTGGCTTAGACTCAAGACTAGATGAAGCCTCCTTGAATCTGGAAAATAACTATCAATTACATACATACTGAGAACTGTATTTTAAAAGTGTGACATAATATGTATTATTGAATTATATTTATAATATGTAGTAGTTTTTTATTAAATGTAAGCTAGATGTAGTAAATATAATAAAACTTTCAGCCAGTGCAGGCGCAACCGGCTGCTGCCATGAGCAGTGCACCTATCTCTGACATCGACCTCCCTGTTCGATACAGAAGACAACCTCTTTCACAAGAAGAAATCGATCATATCAATGGCGGTGGAGTTGTTTAGTGTCTCAAATTATGCCTTTATTGTAGTTTTATTCAAAATAGTAAATTATTTAAATTATAAATCATCTTTATTTATAGCTATATATACTGTTGTGATCCTGTTTACTTTTATAGGTAAACATATAGTTATAATGTGGATTGTTCATGGTCATTTAATTACAAATATTACATGCACTATTTATATACCTATTGAAATGATTTTTCACTTAATAACAATATAATTTCAGAAAGATCTCCAGCAGTCCTTCCCGACCTCCCTACCACGTCCTACTGTAAGGATACCAAACCGATTTGTCATACAATATGGTAAACAGAAGAAAAAAATAATATCATTTCAAATTACCTTGCTCAAAACAGAACTTCCAGAATAGAACTGAATAAATAATTTATTGAAAAATATTAAGCATTTATTTATTGTAAACAGATGATTTTCTCACAATTCTTTTACTGTTTAGGTTTATAATCCATGTATAAGATATACAATACATATATTAGGCTGATAACTAAGAGAATCCTAATAATATCTAATGTTGAGTTTTTCACTCTGGATGGACCACATCTGTGCAGACGGCCCATTGTAAGCGCCATCGCTATTTTCTTCAAATTTTATGATTCCAAATTTGGCAAACTTTTTCTTCCACACTGCTGTTTGTGGCAAACTGAGCAATGTTTTTGTTATTCCTTTCTTGATTTCAGCTGGGAAAATACAAATACATGTCAATTGACACAGCTTTGTGGTTAATGAATGATGCCACTACAATCAGAACAGCTCTCTAATCATCTGACCTGTGAGTCTGGAATTAACTACTATGGGATAAGGAGGAAGGCGTCCTAGGGTCTCTAGAGTAACAATGTCTCTGCCTCCATCTTGCATATATTTTTTTGAATACAGAAGGGTTGTTGAATCTACTGCTGCCCATTCAGCTTGTTTGGTTAGTACCATTTGAGCAGAACCTAAATGTGATCCTGATCCTGCAACCAAATATTGTTATTAAAAACAATTTACATGCAGTTTTAGTTTACATAAACATATCACAAAATAGTACTCAGCAATGATCCAAAGAATGATGCATTTTCGCCTTTTTCTTTTAGCATTTTTAGCACAATTTTACTTCCACTCAAAGATTCTGCATCACTGTATGCAAACGTGCAGCCACGAAGGTCCAACAAGGTGTTTACGTTATGTGCTCTGTAACAAAATGTTGACGTAAAATTTATTATGGTATGGTATACCAAATGGTAGCAACGATAATATAAAACTTCGTTCTTATCAGGCGACACGTCGAGACCGATAACAATTAATTTATCTGTTTGTTTACATTAAACTGGTATTGCATTATTAGTCATCAATATAGAACAAATATATGTATACCTACTTATCATTATCAATGTAACTTAGACATTACAATAAAATAAGTATTTTACTTTTGCTGTAAATCTAAACAGCAATTCTGTAATTTCACAATTGGTTCAACGATGAGACTAATATTAAGTATAGTTATTATTCAATCCACAAATTAAACATAATCACTGGTAATAATATTTATTTGGAAATCACCGCCAAATCATCTGGCAGTTTAACTAGTAGGTACTCATGTATATGCCGGTAATGCACTGACACACTGCCGTGGTGTCATTTACCGCAATTTCCACCATCCAGCTTAAACATTGGACTATTTTTTATATATGCGTTATAAACAATTTTAATAATCTCAACTTTTAAACACAGTTCATTCTTCACGTAATAATCCAATGAAATTTGTAATATCCCTTTTTTTTCCTTATTACTATAAAAAAGGCGCAATATTTCAAATGTCGGATGAAGAATGTACGGATTGAAAGCAGTGCTGCCTATCGCGGGGTAAATCCCCGAAGCACAGGGAATGACATAAATTGGGGAATCCAGACCAATTTTTTCGGTAGGTAATAATTACAACTAAATTGTCACGTTCGGACTTGGCAAATACAGCTCGACTAACATCATGTTGAATGACAACACCAGTGTCTTTTGAACACGATTTTGTATTATTTACACTAACATTAATTCATTTTATGTATGTGGATTTTATAAATTGAAGTGTATGGTTGAAATTCCAATCAATCAATATTAAAATTTCAATCAATTATTATCAAAATTTGTCAACAAAGAATAATTTTATTTCAGTTACTTTTTATCAAAAAATTACATTTAACTACTTTTGTATAAAAAAGTGTTTTTATTTTAAAAATATAATAGAGAATATATGGGAAATTAATTAAAAGAAGAAGAAGAGAATTTCGGGGAACTGCACTGACGTGCGCGGGGAATCAAGATTTTTTTTATGGGCAGCACTGATTGAAAGGTGAATAGGTTTACGGGTAGGTAGAAAAAGGACCCGCAGACCACATGATTTATGTAGAGCAGACTTCTAATAACAATTACTTACTTTTTGTCGCTATGAATAATAATATCTGAAAAATATCCTGGTTTATTTTCAACGTTCATTTGGTGCGCAAATATAGGGGTTACTGGTAATAACTCCACAAATTCGTTGTTTTGTTCCCGAACCTTCATATAAGCAGCTGCAGTCATAAATGCTGTAAGGTAAAAATAAATATGATTTTTTTTTTTTGGGAATAGCCGACAAACGAGCAGACGGGCCATCTGATGGTAAGCGGTCATCGTTGCCCATGGATATCAGCAAGGTCAATGGTATCACTGATGCGTTGTCTGCCAGGAAATGAGAAGAAGGTACAAAAGATAGTACTGTTTCTCAAGCCCCCACCCGGAACACGACGAGTCGTTTGGTGGCTGACTCAAGCAGAAAGGTGGTAGCTAGCCAGACAGGCTTCACGAAAAGATAATAATACCAATAATAATGTTAACGACTTAATAATAATATTAGTAATATAATCTTTACCCGAAGCCCTGCCACCAAGCAAGCTGGCTTCTGTTACCTCTTACGACATCCTGTTCTGCCAACATGGGATTGGGGTGAATATTCTAGGCCGCCCCAATACGGCCAAACTGATAGAGATAAATTAGGTAGGTCTCTAAGGCAAGGTCAAGAGGCGAATTAAAAGCGTAATTCGATTTTATATAATAAGTGTGAAATGGTTACTACATAACTAAGTCTTGCTGATCACCGGAGAATATTTAGATTTAGAAAAAACGGAGTCTATTAGTTTATTAAGAAATATTTGGATAAAGATTATACTAATGTCTTGTATTCTATTATGAGCTCTGGTTATATAAGATTATTTTTTCAATACCTAGCAGTAATTTTATTATAATTAAATTTTCTTAAGATATTCAAATTCGAAATCATATAATCCCTAACATCCCCGATAGCTAGATTTAATCTCTTAGGAGATGTCCTAAGGTGTTCTTTACTAATTTCCTTCCACACATTTACGTTACTATGTTTATAACCTCCGTTATCTCAAATGTTTTTTATACTGCCAGGAATGTAAACATTCCTGCCAAGTTAATCATGAAAAAAAAAAAATAACCTATTGTGTTTTAAAAACGTAAAGTTCATACACGGAAAAAATGTAAGGAAAATAGTTATTTAACACAAGAAAGTAAACATAAAGTAACTCTATGTTAAGAGAACACGAAAACAAACTTTATTGAATAACTGCACTTATTTTTAAGATAATTAACTTAATACAAGTACACACGGCTCGAACATCCGAACAATCAAGCGAGAGTTGCTTCTTCTTTATTATATATTACATTTACATAGAGGATACCTTCCACTAAACGCTCACAACGTCCACGCTCACGTTCATATTTTTTTCTGTTCCACTAGCTTGTGAAGAAGCCCATCATAAACCAAGTGGATGAGGTTGTGAGGTATTTTATGCGTTGCGTTAAAATTTACAAATGGCGGATTAGAAATTTAATCGAAAATTTTATAGGATACGTCGTAATTTGTAAACATTAATCCATCAATTTTAAGAATTTTTGATTAACTTACTTTATACTGAACGAAAATTTAATTTTTTTTATATTGTATTTCAATAAAGTGATTTATGCGATAAATATAATCAAAATGTCAGTTATGGAGACAGTTGTATATTTGTTAGAGCATCGTTATAATACTCCGAAATCTATTTCACCTAGTTCAGATGAAGAATGGAATGCAATTTTACAAAATCGTGGACAGCGAAAACTTAGACCACATATTGTTGATTACGAGAGTGTCATTAATCGTTACTCAGATGAAGAATTTAAAAGTCACTTTAGGTAAATTGAAAATAAGTAAATTCTATCACATTTTATTCAAAAACTAGTATATAATAAATATAAAATTAATTATACTCATTTGATTTCATATATTACACCGTGTTAATTTAAAATATCATTTTCCCAATCATACAACTTTTCAGTCGTGATTTCTAAACTTTATAAATTGCTGCAAATTTTTTAACTCTCACTGCGATCTAACTCTCGACAGGGGTCGTTGAGAGCTCGGCGTGAGCGAAAACAATGACGTCATTAATAACGTTTTCATCGCGACCACAATGACCGCGATCGTCTTGTGGACTGGTTTATGGTACATTTTGGACGTTCTGAGCGTTAAGTGGAACGCACGCACTATCTAGGGTGGCGAAGGAGGCATCTTTCCCAATCAACGGCCGGATTAATTGCCAAAATATTCCCGCGGATAGTTCTGATTGATTAATTTAGACGTCAGGCGATCTGACGCACTGATTCGATCGAGCATCGTTTTTTTTAGTTACATTTTTAATTACGAGGATCACACGAGCGTTTATCATGAATATCTTTTATTAATATGTAAATATCGCAAGCGAAGATAGCTTAGGGTAAGTTTGCTAATTTTAACTCAGCCTGCATCTTGGGTCTGTCCTTTATTCCTCACACCCAATACCGAATCCCAGCTGTGGAACAGTTATATTATACGATTGTATTTCGCAAACCCTTCCATTCGACTTATTTTTCTCTAATCATGTGTGATAATCACAGCTGTTTGGTCTGCAACAGAACGTCTAAGAAACGCCACTATTAGCACTAGATAAATCGTAAAAATTTTTGAAACAACTTGTTTAACGAAAGAATAAGCATAAAACTGTTCTGAGTGGGAATATGAGTATTAGTATATTAGTAGCAGTACAGAGAGTCTCCCGCAATCTTGATGATTCAAAGAATTACTTTTGGCATGATACCCTCATGGTATTCTACAATTTAATTAGAAATCAACACATTTTTCAAGTTTGTTAAACCTAGCCACGAACAAAGAAAGATATGAATAAGATAGGGCGCAATGAATCCCCATGAAGGAACATAACTGCCTACTGATCGCATATGTATTTTTTTAGATCATTTAAAAAATGAGGGTGAACATTTAACAAAGACAGGGCAATAATACCTCAAGAAATCTGCAGATCCTACAATCAAACAAGTTTCACCATTAACATCAGGAACATCACCGGTGGCAGAATAAATATCGATTTGAGAATCGATATCATAAATCTAGATGAATCCGAATCTACTTTCAAATCTCCCAGAACGATAGAAAACTACAGCAACAGCTAAGTAACTGAAGTAAGTACTTGAAGCCAGTTTCAAGAAGGTCAGTCGTCAAAGTATAAATTAAAAAAATGCCAATAATACAAATAATGATTAACAATTTAATCATAAAAAAATATACTTGACTTAGATGATTAAAACAAGCTGAAGTATAAGCTGAAGAAAAAGACATAAAAAATCTCCTATCGATACACCCATCATACTTAAAGATCCCGATGGTTATATTATTTAAAACAAGAGTTAGGCAACGACTCGCAGTCGTTATCAAAATGATCGTCGAAACAGATATTTAATGAAAAAATGTGAATATAACAAATTAATCATTAAGAATTTAACTAAAAAAGACAGTAACAAACATTAATATATGATTCAGTTGCTTCAAACATGCTGAAGAACATGCTGCTTTAGGTCTACCCATCATATTTGATGATCACGTTGGCTCAGGATCGTTTATGTTAATTACCTAAATTTTTAACGACAAATAGGGGATAGAACAAAGCGTTGGAAAACGTCATGATTAATCGCTTATACTCGTACCTACTGGGATATCAAGTAAACCATCGACCTCCTTGATATATTTGGGGGTATTTAAAAAAATGGTAGATAGTATACATACCCAAATCGACTTTGTCTGTGACGAAGGGATCAGGACGTCCTGGAATCGGCCCTGGAGATCGGCTTTCATATTGTAATGTAGTAAAGCAATCCAAAGAGACTTCAAAGAGTTCCATTATTAACTCGTATAACTCCACCGGGTGAGTGGGACACATATAAGTTATTAATCTTATTTCTGGTTTATTATTCGACATTTTAGCAGATGTTAGGAAAATAATTGATAATATATAATTTCTTAATTATTCTTATTAGAGCAAGTGTTCGATTGAGTGAAACTGGGGCTAATGTTCCTTAAATAATCAACACAATTACGATAAACATGCACGCATCGTTCACGACACGACCTATCTGGTTTTTCTTGTAGTGGACGGTCGAAGGCAGTGACGTCAGCTGTACACAAGTTCACGTGATCAATACGTGCTATTCGTGCTCTTGGTGCATTTGTATCGTATATTATAATCTTGTAACAATTTATCAGATACTTGCAGTTATTGATTTACTTTGAATACCGATAGTAGATGTAAGTAAAGAAGGTAAGGAATCTAGGATTGAATTCTGAACGCACATTTATTATTGATGAACTTGTAAATTCCGTTATTATTTATTTTACATTTGTGACAAAGACACACTAGAAAATGCACAGTAATATTCTTAAAGGTAATGTAAAGTAAGCTCATCACCTATAGTTCTTGAAGGAAAGCTGAAGCCCAGCAGTAAGTACAATGGGAAAATCTGAGGTCATGTAGATTATATTACATTATGAGTGGTAATAATACTCGTAAGTACTTCGATTGAAAAAAACTTATTAAATATCTACATTATATTATTCACAGTAAAATCACCTATCTTATCTCGCCAATAATATAATAGTGACCTCTAACATAAAAACAAAGTTTTCAGAATAGATAAAAATTGCTGTCGGTTGTTTGTTGGCTCTGAAACTACTGGATATTTATTAACTTTGAATACAGGCTAATGGTATCTTGAAGGATTATACATTTTCAACAAGGCTTGAGCGGTATGGTCGTTCGTCTCCACGACGTCGAAATAACAAGTTTTTTCACTGTTACTACTCAATCATGGGCTTAGATGCCGCTTACAGTGAATTATGTGCACCTTGGATGAAAAACCGTCAAAATCTTATAATGACCTTGTTAGTAATTGATTTAAACAGATATTTTCTAATTATACCTAGTATTATTAGTATTTAAAATATTGCAAGTCTTCATCCAAATCGTCCATCGCTATCACAATATTTAAATTCGTATTGATTTGGGATATTAATAACAAGGATTGTTTTTCTTGAAGCGAAATGCAGGCGGGTTACTAGCCTAGAAATAAAAAATATATTCGGAAATTATCGATTAGAATTAAAGGTCCCTTGCTAACTGAATTTCCGTTTTTGCAATGACAATACTCTCTTAATTTATTCGGCCTGAATTTATTTATTACTAGGTGTGCCCGCTACTTCGTCCGCGTGGAATTAAACAAAAAAGTTATTTAGTACTTTATATTATAATAAATAGAAAAAATCTAAAATAAAAGTAGCCTAAGTTACTCCTTATTACACTAGCTATCTACCAGTGAAAGTCCCATCAAAATTGGTCCAGTCGGTTCAGAGATTAGCCGGAACAAAGACAGACCAAAATTGTAAAAAATGTTATTTTGGTATATGTACCGTATATACATTTATATGCATGTAGTAAAAAGCGGTTATTTTAATATTACAAACAGACTCCAATTTTATTTATTATAATAGATTCAGACAAAAAATAGTCCGAAGTGCTGCTAGTTTAAGAAAAGTATGTATTTATTACCAGAAGTAATCATCATACAAAGATTTGGCTAATGTCAAAATCAAGTACGTAAATAAAAAACATTAATTTGATCATAATTTATTGTTACAGATATACACATACACCTCATAATAACCACATTCATAACTTTTCCTTAAAATTATAATACGAATTTTCTACGTGAACCACATTTTAAACAAGTTGTACACGATACGAAGCTTTCAAATAAATAGCAGCATTTTAATTTTACGCAAATGTAAACAACAGTTGCTAAAAGCAAAGTGACGATAACTACTCCTGTGGAGGTGCACATGTTTTGAACACATTAGACAGGTTGGCGGAAGTTCTTGCCAGCGTACTTGGCCGCTGCGCCCAGCTCTTCTTCAATACGAAGGATCTGGTTATACTTGGCAAGACGCTCAGAACGGCAGGGGGCACCAGTCTTGATTTGGCCAGTGGACAAACCAACCACCAAATCCGCAATGAAGGTATCTTCAGTTTCACCAGACCTGGAAGCAAATTCCATATATTTAAATCCAAATCTCACACAAGGCCAGACCCTCGAAGGAATAATCCATACTCCGCCAAGTTTTTGAAGTTTTATACATAATACAGCATATTTATAGAAGCTAGTGTTAATTAATTTTATACATATAGCACATAACTTTGAAAAACGAACTGCCTTCAAATCGACTGTTCAAACCACAACTTTAATGATACTCCGCGGAGTAAGTAAAATGTTATTATCCCATTATCTTAACGTAGTAATAATCGTATACAATAGGAGGAATCCTTTCCTTTCCTTTTATCCATTTATCCAAATTAGACACACTTTGTTGCCCGACTGTTAGGTTGGCCCTCACTAAACGGCACGGTCGCTGAATGTAATCTAAAATGCAGAGTCCGATAACCAAATATTGTAGTTACAATATTTGACAGTCAAGAGCCGTCGATTTGGCCTTTAGCTGTCAAACCTGTAGGATGGGCAAACGACGCCGGTTGTCCTCAAATTGTGTAGAGTAACATAAAAATACCATGTTGACGAAGTTACCTTGTTGGAAGATTTGCTTAGTCAATGGAACAAACCATGAAATCAAGGGGTCCACTA
>DWPT01008038.1:0-10440 GCA_018251895.1 Agathymus mariae mariae
GATATCAAATGTCAAAACCTTTCCAGTCCTAGCTTCATAATTTAATAAAATCGGGAAGACCTCGGCTAAGTCTGAAACTAGTAGAGCGTAACTATACAAATCACGAGGTGAGTGTGAGTGAGTTCATTATCCTTACAGCCCAAGTTGTCCCACGGCTGAGCTCTGTCCCTCTCTGACGACGAGAGGGTACAAGGCCGTAAACAATCTCTGAATAAGCCGTTACTTCTCAGTAATATGAATCTTTACATTACCTCAGTTGCACACATAAGTATATATATTTATTTGTGTATATAGCATATATCTTAAATTATGTAGATGAAATAAACGTTCTGTGTTGTTCAAAAAAAGTAACTAATCAATTACCCAAACATTCATCTGTTAACAATGAAATGACAATTACAGTTAATTATTCCACATTTTCTTTTATCAAAACTCCTACTAATGAAAATCAAAAATTTACTTCTTATAACTAAACGCTAAATGAAAACCCTTATCTACTTTACTGACACCTACTACAACAGGTAAAACTAAAGAGTTTTTATTCACAAAATATATATTATAGAAATTCTTTATATGTTCGTGTCTACTTTCATACATCATAACAGACCATTAGAAGCGATTTAAAATAAAACCGCTATGAACATTTTTACACAAACACCTCTATGGATGTACATAATTTATATGTCAATGTAAAACCATCACCTTCAACTCCTGTATCTGCTGAGTGGCGTCAGCGAGGCACACCTCTAAATTGTGCTTGAGCTCCTCGAGCCGGCGCTCCTTCGACCGGCAGTCTTCCAGACGCAGCACCAGCTCCTGCAGCAGTATCAGACACGCTCCATGAGTGGGACACGTGGGCCCAGTGGACGCACTGTCAGCTAACAACTAACTTTGCGCAACAGTCAGGCACAATTATTATATTATGGGGGACACGATATTAAATAATCACAAGTAAACAGCCTCACCTGACATGAGGATTCCTTCGCAGTTGTATTGCTATTCCTCGGTACTGAAACGGTACACCATTTTACAAATGGCTCAAATCAAAACTGCTTATTGATAACGTAGTTGAACTGGAAACAGTCTACTTGATTCGCTTATTTCACTGAAGTATAATATCACAAAACACAATACTTACAAAGGACAATGCTCACTGCATTACGTTAAGTAACGACGAAGTAGTGAGGTGCGGGTTCCGCGGGTGGACCGTTACAGAAATCGATTATATTGAACTAGGTAGATGGTGATGGTGACCTGATCCCTGGCGCGGCAGGCCTCCTCAAGCTCCGCGACGCGCTGCCTGGCGGCGGCCAGGTCCGCGCGCGCTGCCCCCAACAACGCCTCCAGCTCGGCGCCGTGCCGCTTGGACGCCGCCGCGTCGCCGGCGCAGCGCTCGCGCTCCTCGCTTTCGTTCTGCAGTCTGTCGATGGTACACCGTTCCACCGTTGTTAGCAATATTGTTTTCGATCCGATCGATATATAGAGAATTAAGGGATCCTAAAAATGAATTGCTTAAGCCAAACAAGCATTTAAAAGGACTCACTGAACGAAGGAGCCGAACGTTAAATGATCGTACCAGACCAAAATTAAACACACACAAATGATACAAGGGAGAAAAATTTGAACTACACGCGATTTTTCGCTTCAAAGCCATTTTTACAGGATATCTAATAACAGTCAAAATATGTAACACAGCAAGAACAACACACTCACATACAAATGCACGTCAACAGGGCAGCAGTGCAAATGGTGAATACAATAAAAAAAACCATCGAAACAGTCAACAGCAGTGACCTGGACTGCAGCTCCTTTATGTCGTGATGCGCCTGCTCGAGCGCAGCGCGCTCCCGCTTCAGCTGCGCCTCGGCCGCGCGCAGCGCGCGGTCCGCGTGCTCGCCGCCCGACTCCGCCTCCTTCAGCGCGCTCTGCACGCGGGACACTTCCAACTCCAGGGTGGTACGGTTTTCTTCTAGACCTAATCACGACAATAAGTTGCTAATGCCCGCTTTCAGAGGTTCACAATTAAAGTCTTAGAAACGATTGATGCGTTAAAGCTACGTGTAGGATATAACATACATTAATATGTATATACGGAAATAAATGGCAAACTCTTGTCAAAGAGTTGTCCCATAGATAGTAGCTCTATCAAGAGTCGATGGTTGAAACTTGAATACATACATACATATATATATATATATATATATGTTCTGGCGTTAAGGTTCTTTGTTATGTTTGTGTTCGAATACGTATCGGAGTGTTGATTTTAATATAACTAACGTCCTTCTCTTAGCACTTGTATTTTGCGACTGACCACTGGTTGTACACTACAAAGCACAACTACGGAATAACGCATTGTAAGTTCAACATTAAATAATATGGTATTATTTAATTTAATCTGTATCAAACGATTCCGGTTATTTAAAAAATTATATTATAATATTTAACAAAATATTAGTTCTGAAAACATTACTAATTATTTAAAAGAAAATATAAATTATAAACAATGTGTATGTAACATATGCTCAAAACGAAAATAAAAAACTGAAGATATATCGGACAAAAATTTATTATTATTTTTTGTTTAAAAACAAGCTTGTTTACAAGTTCGTTTCACAAAATATACCTACTGTTTTTATTTTTTTGTTTTTTTTTTTAATTTATTTTTTCTTGATTGCTTAGTGGCTTTTGCATAGTCACTATTTATATCTGTGCGTATCAATATTTTATTAAATTTGTTTGCAAAAGGTAATTAAGTTAGACACTCTATGGCAAAAAAAAATCCAAAGTGTTCTATGCAAATCACATATAATAACATACATATTTAAATGCATGGTACATGTTAAATTTTAAATATGATAATATATTTCTTTTCGTGCATTATATTTATAAAATTTCTGTTGTGATATATTTTGTCTATACAAAAAAGTTAAATGCTTCCTTAGTCGGATAGCACAACCAGCTTTCATCTGAATATTCTGATCCTTTTATAAACCTTCTTTCAATATAGTTTGTAATTTTTTTTTTTCATTGCACACAGTTTTAATGCATGCTTCTGGCCGTCGACACGACCCGACCACTGCAGTAACCCAAGGCCGCGCATCTTTCGCGATTAAATTATTGATATCTATGTCTGTTGCTACGCTTCCATGGTTTCTTTATTACTTTCCTTATTTGTATTCAAATCTGTTTAGCGTAACGACTATTCAAAATTATACATTGTCTAACCATCGAATCCTATAGTTTTACTACAGGAATTTTTTGACAGGAATACTCAAAATCCGAAGCCATTTGCAAGTAACACAAACACCACAGAACATATAAACGGACGCACTCACCGGCTATCTTATGGTAGGCCTCGTCGCGCGCGCGCGCGGCCTCGCGGCGCTCGTGCTCCGCGCGCTTCACGTGGTCGCGCAGGTCGCGACAGGCGCTGTTGTACTTGTCCCTCTCGGCGGTGCAGTTGCTGAGCTGGCGGCGCGTGTCGGCCAACTCCTTGCGCAGACTCTCCGACTCGTTCTCCACTGGGACAGACAGACGGATCGTTGTTTTACTGGTGATCCGAGCTCGTATTGCGTGTTCGCCAGAAATGTAAATTACATGAAATTACGAAGTATTGGAAATCTGCTAGATTGATATTCAGCCCTCGTCGTGTATGCAAGTTAGTATTTATTTACCACCTCACAAGGGCCTGACTCGATGTCTGATCATCCTTAGAAGATTACAACCCTCCCCGACCCCACCGCGCTATTCACTTCTATATGTCGTTGTTGCGGTTCCAAACCGCCTGCCATCTGCAGCTCCTGAACATCGTAACACTGACCTTCCTTCAGTTTCCTGATGGTCTCCTGCAGCTGCACGTACGTGGCGTCGTACTTGTCCTCCACCAGTGACAGCTGCGCGCGCGTCTCCTGACACTCGCGGTTGCACGCCTCCTTTTCCAGATGGAGCTCCTTGATCCTGTTCTCGAAGCGAGCGCATTCGTCTTCTGCGACCGCTCTAAATAAAGTATACCGCTATAACGTATAAGGCAGTAATGAGTTTTCAACTAAATCTTACTACGCGGACCTTCAGTCTCCATAACGTAATGTAATTTCGTAAGTGTCACGTTGCGCGTTGAATTACGGTGCAACTTGAACTAGGTAAACTTTAATTTACTTAAAACTAGACTACACAACGATTTGCATTTCCGTATCAACATTTAGTTTAGATAAATAAATAAACGTTTACACACCCACACCCTCGCACTGGGAATCCACGTTGCTGGTGACATAGACGCACACAAATATGACATTACAATCACCTACAACTCAAGAACAAACATTTATCTGTCACATAAACGTCTGATCCGGCCAGGAATCGAACCCGGGACCCCTAGCTCGGCGGGCAGGATCACTTAAAATCAATTGAAGGCAAACGCGAAACACTTATTACTTGGCCTCCTCGAGCCTGGTCTTCAGGGCAGCCAGGTCGTCCTTCAGCTGGTTGATGTGACTCCTGTCCTGGTCGGCGCGCGCTTGAGCGTCTCTGCGCACGCGCTCCAACTTGTTCTGCTCGCAGTCAAAACTGCGCTTCACTTCTTCCAACCTCTCCATTAACGCTTGCTGTTCCTGGTGAGCTGGAAAATATTGTACGATATAATAACATAGAAACACTGAACCACTCTCTCACTCATATCTTTATTAATGGGTCGGTAGTGGGAGTTATAGTGAATAATGGCTTTAGGGAATATCACAAACAACATGCACCTTAAACTAACGTAACGTATGAACGGATTGTACGGTCACACGCATTCGTTCACGGCACCGTTTATAGTGTACAAATTATTTAATGTATGTATGACAGCAGACATAAAACATCTCACTCGTATCTATGGTTGGCAACTTAGACCTTCTCTTGTGAAGTTGAACGCATAGATCCGGTTCTTCCTTAATCGAATTTTCAATCACAAACACGACAATTAAACATTCCGGTTTTTTAACAATAGACTTCAACTCGCACGTTATAGACACGGGCCCCTCATCCTAGCTGACAAATTCTCTAGAGGTTCCCAGACGGTTGAATCTCCAACCCATATGTTGGAATTTCTGATACCGACCGAAAACCCAACTCAATAAATCCCGCCACCAGCGGTCATCTATGCAACCATCGACCAATAATTGTTAACCACTACACGATCGACACAAGCCGTCGAGCAGCGAGCGGACTTCACACTGACCCATCAACAAAGCCTGTTGCTTATCATTCTCGGCGCGCAACATCGCCTCATCGTGCTGCAACACCAGCTGATCGCGCAGAGCTAACAGCTTCTTCTCTCGCTCCCTTGCACCGGCCTCCAATGCTTCCCTCTCGCTTGTCAGCGACGCTATCGTTTGGCTCAGTTTCTGTTCCAGAGACTGCCGGAGTTGCTCCTATAAAATGTCTGTCCGTTAATGACAAGCCATTTATTTTGTTATAACATTCTAATATTAAATCTTTTGAATTGAATTCAATACCTTTTCCTCCTTGAGTTTGGTAATGTTCTGCGTGGTGGTGCGATTCATGTTGGCGATGATCTGCTGGTACTCCGCCTCCTTCTTCCCCGACTGCTGTTGCATGCTGCTTTTGGTTTCCCGGAGCTTTTTCTCGCTGTTGTCCAGGTCCTTGGTGAGGCGGGCTATTTGACCTGGTGATAAGAACGGATAAACACTACTTTTTGAGCAACTCTCCAGGTTTCTGGACAACACAATTGTGTGCCTTTCACAGAGCAGGACAGTTGTTGACAGTAATTCTTTGAATTTGAGCATACATGTCCAAGAGAGAAGAGTAAAAATATATCATATTAAAACATTTGATTGTGACAAATAAAATTCTTCTGTATCTCATGTCTTGTATTTGTAAGTTAAAACGCTTAAATATTATTTACAACGTCATAAAGTCTCATTAAATATATGTCAACAGGAACATTGCCAAAATAATATAATATATTAATGGGCCTTCAATACCACCGAGGGCCGCGTTCAAGTACTAAACAAAGAGCTTTGTTCATTTTTCAAGCCAACCTGCACCCTGCTAACGAACGAGGTCATGCCACATTCCACCAAATTCATTGTTTCGAAAGTAACTGACCTTGATCCACCCAGTGCAATCCCGGCAGCAGTCGGGCTCGATGGTAATTTCTCACTTGCATGCCTCCTCGGAGGACGAACCGTAAAATATTTTTGTTTTGCCGCTGCAGTAACGACAAGCCAATAATGGGGGGCAACCAGTTTATTTTCTAATGTCAACGGCTGGTAATGCTAGTGGTGTAACATGATATGTAAAATCACGCGTGTGTAAAAGTACCTTTATAGTTCTCGTTGAGGACGCGCATCTCCTGCAGCTCGCGCTCGAGCGCGGTGCGCCTGTTGTCGGCGTCCTCCAGCGTGTTGGCTGTGTCGAACAGCACCGCCTCCAGCGCGTCCTTCTCCGAGCGCACGCCCGCCAGTTGCTCCTGCAGGTGTTGCTTGTCCTTCTCCAGGCTGTCTATTACTATCTGTTGGCAATACAATGTTTATTTGGAATACTATTATTGACAGCCAGCATCTTTTGTTTCTTAAATTGGCAAACCCTTACAATTATAAACAGTTTCATCGTCAACAACACAACAACGGATTAAAAAGGACGTTACACAGACCACACCCCCGCACTAAGAGGGCCTGTGACGACGTACACAACTAGGACCCTACAAACACCCCCGACCCGAGAACAAACATTTATCTGTCACATAAATGTCTGACCCGGTCGGGAATCGACCTCGGAACCCTTTGCTCGGTAGGTGCGGTCACCACCAATTGGGCTGCGGAGAATCAAACCCTTTCGGGTTTGATTTCAGGTGCAAGATTTCTCTTGCTCTTCGCAAATTCACTACCAATACTACGCCGAATAATTTCCCGATGTGTAACGATGCGATACCTGTTTCTCCTCGCCGTCTTTGACGTGGTCATCTATGGACCTGTTCAGCCGGCCGATGGTCTCGTTGGCCTGCTCCAGCCGCTGCTGCAGCCGGATGATCTCCTCGTTGAGGGTGTCCTTCTTCCGCGCCATGGCCGTCAGCTGAGAGCTCAGTTCACCGCGCTCCCTGTATTTGTATTTATTCAATAGACACTAATCTCCACCGGAACCGATAATAGCCCGGATACTTTTATCGATCGTAATTGATCGACAGAGCTAAGCACCCGAGGTTGCGGTTGGTAATAGAATGAATGGCACGTTAAACTGTCGGGCTCGATTGCTAGCGTTAGATAGCAGTTGTGAAACCATCTTGAAGGGCTTCGGGTTGTATCAGAACTGCTGACACACGGGTTGTCCATTAACCCCCTTCAATCGGCGTACTAAAGTACGCTTTAAGCCTCAATAAAAAGAAGACGCGTGTGCCCTGCATGAGCCGTGAACGGGTTGAATCCCATCGAAACGGACGGCTCTCCCGCATTATGGTAGGGTTCTTCACCACCCTAGTTATCTACCGCTCTCGTTATTCAACTATGATACACTTGTGACGTGTTATGAGCGCCGTATTCACCGTCTTCCTCGTAACCAACAATGCGACGGAAACATCGCTGGTGTCACTGTTACCAGTGGAACACGCTGACCGTCTACCTGCGGCCCATCTACTGTTCTTACAGCTATTAACATAAATAGAAACACTCGTAATGTTATGGCTTGTACAATAGGTACATGGGATCACTTGCCCTATTCGTGTGAAAAAGAGCAAAATTAACATATAATCCTGGTTGATGTATTTCAAAATCGTTCTAGATAAAGGTAACAAGTAGCAAACTTCATTTCTGTATGACAGTAACGTAATGGCTCCGCTTCAGAATGAGGTAGAAGTCAGGTACCTATTAGTAGAATTCACATAAACAAAACATGGAGAAATCTAAAGTTTCCTATAAATGTTCTTCTCCACAAAATCAAATGATAATTTATTCATAATACCGACATAGCTTAGAAAAATTAAGAGGTGGATGCAGGACTGAAACCCAAACCCGCCTAACAAGATTTTCATGGCACTAACCATCATCGCTGTAACTGAACACCCTCTAAAGTAAGTCTGCCTGCTCAGTACATTGGAACCATACATGCCCTAATAACTGGTAACCACTCACCTCATGACCTGCCTCAACTCCATCTCAACCTTCTCCCTCTCACTCTCGAGGAACTTTATCTTCTCATGCAGTGAAACTTTGTCGGCTTCTAGCTCCATTCTGTTCTGTTCTGCTGCTAGCAGCTCCTTGCGCAAGGAGTTCAAATCCCCTTGCTGCTCTGACGACTGGCTAGACAAGGTCGACTTTTCGTCTTCGAGCTACATTAGGGGATATTTTATATATTTTAATGAAAACATGCACGTTATACTTTCTGTTGCCAAGCTACATGATACAAAAAGAATGTGAATGTTTATTTTCGAATTAATTTTCACTGCACAGTAATGGACTTACGTGTTTAACTTCTTCTTGCAACTTCTTCTTATCGCTCTCCAAGTTCCTCAAGGCCGACTGGAGCTTCTCCAACATTTCCTGCAGATCTCCACGTTCCATTAGCGTTCGCTCCAGCTCTATTTCCAGATCGCCTGTCAAAGAAGATGATGACAAATAATTATGAATGATTTATTAAAACGCTCAGAAGTTGTTTTATATAAAACTTAAATAAAATAAATCACATTAATATGAAGTGTGCAAGAAAATAAAATTAATACATTTTACATTAATGGCTTTTAATTACTGCTTTACACCGGCGAGGCATTGACTCTATCAATTTTTGACATTTCTCAAGACAGAAAGAATTCCATTCTATTAAACGTCGTACAGCTCTCGTAAAATGCCACACTGTCCATTTGAAACCCTTTTCTTCAATTAATTATGTCTCTAAGTTGAAAAAATGCTATCTTTAAATAAACGTTCTTAACTATATGACACCGCTATATATATGTGTGAGGGATGTATTGAGCGTGTGTGACGGAGAGCACGGAGTAGAAAGAGATGGATGCATGCGTGTTTAACCCATACTTCTATTTTTCTCCATGTGTGACAGTAAGGAATCGGCCTCCAACTTCTGTTGGTCGAGCAGGTCTCGGCTGAGCGCGATCTTGTTCAGCTCCGCCCTCACCGACACCAGCTCCGAACGCAGGCGAGATGAGCGTTCTTCCTCAACTCTATATATATAACAAAATAACAATTTTTGTTCTTTGTGACCAACTAGTAATTTGATTTCCTTCATTGTCGGTACTATCAAATGCCCCAGCCAATTAGTTCCAAATACACTTGGTTACTAATCTATTACTTTACAAATAGACTCATTCATATATTTACTTGTTATAGGTACACAAGCCAACTTACACCCATTCCGGCTTCACTTCAGCAAACATGATTATTACATTCACAAAAGCGACAGCAACCAAAACAATTGTCACTTAACGTATTACAAGTTTAACAGTATTCGATACAGGCACCTATCACATACCTAACACAATGAGTGTACATTTCTGAGATTAACTTGTTCAAACAGAGCAATGCTTAACGTGTGCAGTGACACCAACCTCAGGACGGACTCCCTGTTGGCAGCCTCTCTGTGCAACTGGTCCACCTCAGCGTTAAGAGCCCGTTTCTCGCTTTCCAGGCCCTCAATTGTTTTCTCCAGCCGGTTGTTAATCTTCTGAAGCTTCTCGTAGTCCGATGTCAGAGATTCCACCTGGAACGGACATCATCATAATGGCGGCCCATACTTTTGATACTGTCATTTCAATTTACGCTAAACAGTTATTCGACAATATCAGACCTGATGGACCTGCCGTTCTGTACATATAACTGACTTACGTTAAAAGCATTGTTAGTATTACCAGAACTCAGGCACGCAAAGGTCATCTCGAGAGCTTGTCCTACTGTGTAGCAAATGAACTTAAACTAACTCGCTCACCATAGCATTAATCTCCACTCTGTTCCGTTCTAGATTGTTCTTGTCAATCCTTAGACTTTCCACAGACTTCTGCAATGACTCCTTCTCCTGAACTATCTGATTCAAATCCGCATTGGACTGGTCCAGTTTTACTGTAACAACATAATTTAAAATTGTTTATTTATTATATAATTGTTTAGTATTTAATTTATATCCGCTTGAACTTTTTTTCTTTATTGTAAAACCTTTATAAAAGGGGGCACAATGAGCGGACTTAATGTACTAGGGCGGTGCTTCCAATGTTTTTTCGTCCCCGTATCCCTTGATGAAAGATTCATTGTATCTAATTATAAAAATGTGTACTTTGGCCGTATTAGGGCGGCCTAGAATACTCCGCCCCAATCCCACGTTGGCAGAACAGGGTGTCGTAAGAGGCAACAGAAACCAGGGTGGTAGAGCTTTGCGTAAAGATTATATTATCAGTATTATTATTAAGTCGTTAATATTATTATTGGTATTATTATCTTTTCGTGA
>DWPT01008039.1:0-10440 GCA_018251895.1 Agathymus mariae mariae
CTATCTCTCGGGGAACAGTTAGGATTAGGGAGTTCATTCAATAATTTCGAACTTTGGATATTTGTTAGGATAATTGCACGCATTTCTGATTCGACATTGTACTTCTTGTATATAATTTTTATATTTTAATTTATATATTAAAGTACTAACTTTATGTAAAACAACTTCATCAACTCATGCTCAGGGAAACTTTCATAGTTATTCGTTATTACTATGTATTTATACATCAATGTTTCCTCTAAAACTATAAAACTGCACTTCATAGTAGAATATGTCAATCAGTAGGACCGAAATTAACTTAGGCAAGTTGTTCGAACGCACCAAATTTAAATTGATAATATTTTTTTAAGTTGATTAACATATTGATGATTGATTAAAACAACTACTGTTGTACGAGAACAAACTGTTGATTATCTGTTTTAAGCATTATTCATTTTGTTTCCTAACAAATGCCACAAACAGATGGAAAATAATTTATAACATATATAACCTGCCACTTTTTATTACGATGTAAAAAGTTATGTTGAAAATGCCAAAACAAGACGACAAATATCAAATGTATAAGAATCTATTAAATAATACATAAGTATTGATGCTATACATAATTCAAACTAGTCCAATCCCTACATTGTGAAATAATTTGTGACGCGCACAAAGGTCTTATTGAGGTCCAACAGTTGATGCCCCCTGGATTAGTGGAATAACAGCGCAAAAATATACATGACATGTATTCGGCATGTAATCCATCATATTTCGCTTTTTCTCTGTTTGTTATTAGCTGTAGTCTAGTTTAGTTAGTCGTGGTGCATTCTAGAAAAGGGCCGATGTCATTGTCCGACTGTAAAATTGACAATTTCATAAATTAACAAATTATAATTTGACGACAAGTTTGAGTCGCAAATATTCAATGATGTTATTAATAACCTTTGATCAAATCATGAACTGGTATTATTTTTATAGTTTGTTTTATTCTTATATAGTACAATTATGGTAAAATGTTAATATAAACAGTTGAGTTAACCATAATATATTTTAATTTGACTACAGTGTATCGTGTTCTACGTGGTAATGACAATTGATAACTTCTAAAATTGTGAAATTGTTGGTTCACTTTTCACCTACATCAAATTTCATCGACGCCCAATTTAAATTTTACCTAACGTCCAACTCCCGCCAATAAATTCACACAATCACAGCCCCGCAGTAGGATTCCTTGTGTTGTGAGAGTCGTGGACATACAGAAATATAACATCACAAGAACCCATAACCCGAGAACAAACATTTATCTGACACATAAATTTCTGCCCCGGCCGAGCATCGAACCTGGGTCCCCTCGCTCGGCAGGTAGGGTATACGGGGCCATTAAGGATATACGGGGCCGTCAATCCAGTTTTTTTCTCTATTGTGTATTTTATTTAAATGAAACCAAAGATCTTTAAGATAACTTTGTTATTCATGATGTAGAGGTTTCTTCGCATCGCAGATTATAAAATATCCCGTCCCGTATAAGGTCCATATAAACTATACTTAAAAACAGAGAAAAACACTAAAACAGAGTTGTAAATGGTCATTTAATTTGAGATGATTGTGTTTGGTGACACAAGATAAGAATTTACAATTAGTATTTACAATACACAACAAAACAAATTATGGTGGTAAGTTGTTAATGTCATAGACTAATAACGTACATCAATTCCGGACGGACGCGTGTTTGGGACCCTCAGTTAAGCGTCATATTTTTGAAAAAAATAGGTCATGACTGTACACAGTGTATACATATATTATAAATTAGGTAGAGTCAGGATGATATCCGTCACCTGTGTTCCAATTTGTGTAAAATTAAATCTTCATTAATAATCCCATCATGAACTAATTGTTCAACCCGAACGAAGACGACATCGTGCAATCAGATCATGTAATAAATTTATCAACCACTGAATAGGATTCCAAAGTAGAGAGCGCCAGATAGTTTTATTAAGATTATTAATATAATAAATACAAAAAAAAAATGGTCGAACGTTTCCTAAGATCGGAAACGAGATAGAATAATGGAGATCGCGTTTGAAATATTTCGTCCGTATTAATTATTATTTTTTAATTATCAATCAATGAATGATATTTGATATATTTATTTCTGTGAAGGCTGTTCCAAAATCAAGAAAGAGAATGAAAACAACTGAATATGACAACCTGAATGAAGTGACAGCTGACATTTCACAATCAGTGCATTTTAAAATAAAGATTAAGCAAGTGAAATGCCGTATTATAAGTTAATCAGAATTATTGTAAATCAAAACCAACTATCGTTGTGAAACATCTTTACAATATTATAATATACAATTTGGATGGTATCCTTTTATATCCATATTTTTTAGATAAATACGACCTTTAATTTTATATTTCATGCAACTAAAACGTGTTTTTTTAAGTGTTAATGTGTTCAAAAACATAGATAGATCACTCTCATCATTTGACTAAATTATTGTTTTGTGGGTATTTGAGGTATAAATACTGGGAAAAATAAATTTATTGCCGCTATCCCCAAATTTGTGTCTACCCATAATACATGAAAGGTAAAGTTCGATTCAAGTTGAATAAGATAGTCACTGGTACACGAAACCAGTCCATTTAATCATTGACGATGGGAATGATTAAATACTTAATTACGTTTTAATCAACGCGTTGACAGCTTTCGATATCTCGTCAGCAGTTTCAGGACAAAATTAACTGCATTTATACTTACGAATACGCCATAACTTAATCTACACCTATTCGAAATACTACCCCTCAACGGGCGCTGTTATTGGCTGGATTTTCCACCCCTAGAGCCCTCAGCCAATGAAATGTGTTCATTTCGTTGTCGAGGGGTGGAGTCAGAGGGATTTTCATCACAGAATTTTCGTAGATTCGAACAGTTCAGTGTCGATCATCTCGCATAGTAGACTCTTTGGTAAAGTTTTTCGTGGGATACATTCGCGGGTGGGAAAGTTTCGGAAGTGACATGTTTGGAACAAAAACTTAAACAATTGACTAAAGAGTTTTTTGAATGAAGTTTTGGGTCTGGTATCGGCGTACAAGCAATCGACTAGTTCGGAAAATCTTTCCTGCATCAGGATGGCTGGTCCATACTTGTCACCATTACCGGGCGATCTATTGACTGAGTACATGTTTGGTCGTCGGCGACAACGGCGGAATAGAACCACGTTTACCCCTCAGCAGCTAAGCGAACTTGAGTCGTTGTTTCAGAAAACCCACTATCCAGATGTCTTCCTCAGAGAAGAGGTCGCTTTGAGGATCAGCCTTTCTGAGGCTAGAGTGCAGGTAATGTGATAGCGTTTAATTTGCTGTAATTATTAGATTATCTCCGGTAACCCAGTGTATGCAGGATACTTATTATTAAAGATTTGATTCGCCAAAGTTAGTTTCTATTCAATTTCAGCAACCAGTCAGACGATATTTATCTAGGGAGCTGAATATCTGTTAGTAGAGTGACGTGATCGTGCCTTGTGCATGAATTGCGGAGTGCAAGCAATGCTATTTGCAACTGAACAATCTGCATTAATTTCTTAGGTTCGATACCGAAGCGATTAATTATAACGAAACTATCTAAACTTCATACCTCCTAAAGATGTATCAAATGGGTTAATATTAAAAAGTTATTTATTTAGTTACAAAAAAGCCTTTAATAACCAGAAACGCAATGCAATTAAAAGTAGTAATGTTAGAAAAATAAAGTACAAATATGTTTCATTCGACAAGCACTGATAGGTTTGAAGAACAATTTTTCACGTGAAAGACCCAAGGTTTCAATCCCACATTCATATCCAATTGTTTAAAATTTGTGCACTTTCTTTGGTGAATAAAAACATCCTCAGAAAGTCTGCATACCTGAGACTCTCTGCAGCCACAAAGAAGTATGAGATCTGTTGATCCTTATTTAGCACGCGTGGCGGATTATGATATTTTTCAGAAAGTATGGCATTACGATAGTTGTGAGTTGTACAGATGTATATGGTAACCTCACATTTGCTTAAACTGTATCGCGATTATATTGTATGCAAATATATGAAGTTGTTAAATACATTGACTTCTTAACGGGAAAGTTTTCTTCCATATCTTCGCTTTTCATAAATACTTTTGTCAAAGTACTACTATTGGTAAATGCGTGATGTCTTATCATCATTACAAATTATCTAGTTTCACTACTAGGCTCCAGTCTCTTCTCCCTATTAGAAGGTCATAGTCCGTCACGCTGGCCAAGTGCCAGTTGGAGGACTTTACATATCTTTGAGATCATTTACAAAAGCCTTCTCTACGGCAGACCTACCTTCCAACCACTACGCCTCCACCGCTTGCATGATGTCTACCTTGAATAATAATTTTCGATTTCTAATGGCAGTTAACGGGAAAATCCAAAATTACTATTTCGCTATTAACCATATAGGCAGATAAATTTGGATTAATAACTATATAATAAATATGACACTAAAATATACATACTTAGTACAAACAGTACACGCAAAATGTTTTTTATACTCATATATACTAATGATCTCTGACCATATTTTATTCCTTATATGTTTTCTATTGATTTTTTATTTAATTAAACAAGATCACATGTCATTTAAGATGTTGAATTCGCCATCATAATTAACATAATTCAACTTTAATACTCTGTGTGCGACATCCTATGTCCAGGACCTAGAAATGTCCCCCAAATGATGAACACGTCACTAAGTGATGAATGCAATTTACTGTCGTTGAAAACTAGTATTTTTTTAAAAAATAACTATAAAACAAAAGGTTAATATTGCAGGTGTGGTTCCAAAATCGCCGAGCCAAGTGGCGTAAGCAGGCGCGTCTCCAACTGTTGCAGGATGCGTGGCGGATGCGCTGCCTCGGGCTCGGCACCCCGCCGCTGGGGATGCCAGGTTAAGAAGTTTGTTAACTGTACTATTTTTGACCCGCCCCCTTCGTTGAGCATACAATAGCCGTCTTAAATATCAATCAGGTGTGGCTCCCTCACGCCAACGCTTGAGTACGATCCTTTGCTGTTCTTTATTGCATTTTTGATATATATCGTGATCAATACTGTATGTTTCACAAGACATAATGAATATGTTTTTCTTTCTTTCTTTTCTTTCTTTCTTAATTAGTATGGTATTCCAAATTTAATAACTTGATTATCGAAACCATACAAAAATTCTTTACAATATCCGAGTGTATCATTATTAGTGCGTTCTGCTATTTGTTTTGAAAAATCTTTGTGTTTAACTTATACTCTATTTCACTATGTATCAAATGCTTGCTTAATAGTGTGAGATCTAGTTTAAGAAATATATACCTCCAAGTGTTTAATAATAACGATCCAGATTTTTTAACTAAAAATAAGTTAATGTTTGACAACAATCCCACCTGATGGTAAATGGTGATGAAGTCTAATATGTTGAACGCACTAACTTATAGTAACCTATTCACTCTCCTATATATGCTAGATAGTATATGTCTATCTATATATCATAGGCTCCTTAATAAAATCGCGTACAAAATTAAATATTTTCAATCTACTTCTTCGATTAGTTTTTTATAAAAAAATACAGCATTAGCTGAGAAAATATATCCCAACGAAATGAAAATTAAGAGTTGCCTAACTATGAAGTTGCCAGGTATGAACGGGTAAGTTAAAATTAATAATATACCCTTATCAGTTATTAAGCTGAACTCATAGATGAAATGAAAGGTATTTTATTAGTAATTTAATATTATTAAATTTACTTATTAAAAATTTGACTGAGTCTACGGTTGCCTAGATTTTAGGTGTAAAACTTGTACCGTGGGGTTTAAGCGTTGCGCGTAGGATGGTTCGTAAGAGATCCAACACCCGTACAAGTTGAGAATATACTCAGAAAATCAAAACCACAAAACAGAAAAGATAATGATAAAGAATCAGAAATAGGTTTAAGCATAGGAGCGTCTGGGGAATCAGAAACTGAATAAGATTTTTATATATCTACAATTTTTTTATGATATATTTTGCTATTAATAAGTTCGCAAAGGATTAAAAAAAATGTTTTTGATCAAAAAAAATATTATTTTTAATTACTGATAAATAAATATGTGAGTGAAAAATTTGATATCAATCATTTGACTTTAATCCAGTTGTTAATCAATTAAACGTACTTTGCTGTACTTCACGGAGTTGCGCGCGCAACGCTTCTATGCCATTCTCAAAGCGCGCAGTACAAATTTTACACCTAAAATCAATTCAACCGTAGATTCAATTAACTTTTTAATAAGGCAACCTAATACGGTTAAATTGAGAGTAAAATAACGCTTCATTTCACCTACGAGTTCAATTAAATAACCGATAAGGGTATATTAATAACGTTTACTTACCTGTTTGTACCTGGCAACTCCCTGGTTGCGCAGAGTCAACCTTTATTTTTTCAATTCGTTGGGGTATATTCTCTCAGCTAATGCTATATTTTTATAAAAAAAAACAATAGAAAAAGTTGATTGAAAATAGTTTATCAATAAACATTTTGTGTACGCGATTTTATTAAGGGACCTACCAGAGATAGATATATATATATATATTATCTAGCATATATTCTGGATCATTGTTGTTGAACAGATGTAGGTATATATTTCTTAAGCCGGACCTAAGATTACATTGGTCACCTACGTTATATAAGAAACTCCAGTGCAAAATTCCATGTTTCTCTTTCATTTGTGGTGTAGGTTGTGCGTTGTATGTTGTCAATCAGGATAAACTGTCGTTATCATTAAGTATGACCTGAAAATAAATTATTACAGAGGACGAATTTAATCCTTAGGGACAACAAGTCAGCCCGTGGTTTAATAATTACTAAAAATACAGAGACATAGTATTGTATCGGAATTCTGAAGCATCAGTAATTGATTCAAAAGATCCAGAATAACAATCATATGTAAAATGATGTCAAATTTTTAATTTTACTGACTAGCTCCAAACACTGGAAAATTTAACTAATTAGTAGTTAGTTACTGCATGTCGACTTAGATACTCATAAGAATCTTAGCTTCCCATTCTGATGGCTACGTGCTACTGGTTAAAATGATTCCCAAATGTAAATAAGAAACAGCTATGAGCTGAAATGATTCCCCATCACAATTAAATATGTCACATCTCGTATTGATAAGATCTTATAATGAAGAATACAAGGTTTGTAAGGAAATGAAACAAATCATCTATATTCCTTAATTATAGTTACATTTAATATTGAGGTTTTGTTTCCTACGTCAGCAAATCTTATAGGTTACCTCTGAGCATAATACATTCATAACCTCTAAAACCCGATCACCTTCCAATTTATCCGACATGTTAGGTCCAATTAATGGAATAATAAAAACAGTTTTTTGCAAAAATACTCATAGGAAGATTAAACTAATAGACAAGGATTGCATGGAATTACAAGTAAAGATCGTAGTTTTATTATTCGTTAATATTACTAGCATATATATTACAAGAAGGATCATAAGATATCGGAGATTTAACTTAACACTACACCAATAAAGCTGAATGGTAGTTGGTTATCCACAACACATGGTATAACGTATTGTGTGTCCAACAGGTCATATATACTCAGTAATACCACCTATAATAACTCGGTACTCTTATAACGCGTTTTTTTATAACGCGGAACTAATTTACCATGTTGTAGGGGAGAATACTGTTATCTAGGAACCGCGTGGAGTCGCTAAATATGATACATGAAAAGAATTGCAGCCAATCAGTACTTTTATATTACTTTTTACAGGACACACAAAACCACCGGATTCTTCACCGGAGGGAGGTGAATCTCCGAATGAAAAGTCTTCCCCGGAACCACCAGCCTTGGAAAATAATGGCGAACTAAAATCTTCTCACACGGAGACTTACCATCACAACGGGAACATATCTGAACATCCTATGGCACCGTCGGTCCACGACATACCACCGCCCATGACATACGGCAACGAAGACGGGCGCCTTCTTCAACAACCACCATTTCCATTCCCGCCTTTACTCATGCCACCGCAGATGGATAACAACGAGATCGTACCCACCGACTTACGTGTGCTGACTTCGAAGAACGCTAACCCATGTCATTGCGGCCCTTCAGCGCAGGAGATGGAAGAACCGCAGAACCTAGCTTATCGCCCGCGACGAGAGAAGGAGACGAGCGACAGTGACAGCGATACGGAAATCGATCTCACGTCTCACTCGTCGAAGGACGACGATCTGCGCGAGTCCGACCGGCTAGCTAACAGAATAGCCACGAGTATTTTTAGAAGCGATACGGTCCTCCATGATTTAGTGCCGAACGATCTAAGTCTAAACACGACCAAGAATATTGGTAGCGATAGAAATCTCAGTAGGAATAATTTGTCTATGTAATTCTAATAGTCGATCGACTTGTCTAAGTTTCTAGTCATTAGTCACCAATCGTCTCATAGAGACCTAGGTATTTACTGCGTACGATATTTTGTTGTTGTGTTCCACTCATTAGTATTCTTATCTAGTATTAGCTTATGTCAAGAATCATGTTATTAATGTTGTCAGTATGATAATTAAGTAGGTGTATATTATTCTGTATAAAATTTTAGTAATATGCGTAGTTTCTGAATTAAATTATTTACCAGAAATATTTAGCTTCATTTACATTTTGTTTCAATCATTATCTATACTAGTCACAAAACTGACGGCGCCGAGCCGTTACATTATATATTTTTAATAATTTTAATGTACGTTTGCTTTATTAGTGTTATAGTGGCCAAAACATATTTTTATGTTTTATGTGTGTTTCATGACTGTCTGCAACGGTACCTGTCATGCGAACACACATCTGATTGAGTTAAAATTACATCATTAGGCACATTTTATGACTTACATAATGAATTAATATTTAGAACACTGTAACTATGAAAATGGATATCTGCTCGCGGGATAAGAGATAATAGTTTGTTAATAATAATGTTCGTTCAGATATTGTTAACTAATGTTTAAGGTGTAGATATCACATATATACAGATGTATACACATATGATAAGGAATAAATAATTTGATAATAAAATTGGTTACAGTCACGAAACGCCTGACGAATATTAATAACACAATTTTGCTGTGTGTACAGTTTGTAAATGTACCTAATGATGGTTTTTAGGACGGGATGGCCTCTCGGACACCCGAGCCTATTCTTCTGAGTATATCGTTAGATTGAACAGGCCGCCGTACGACGGGCTGTCGGCAACAAACGATCGCACCGTACAGGTATAGATCGGAGCGTGTCCGGCAATCCGGCGATTTATTACGCGATTCTAGATATAACATTATTTAGTCTATTCCAATTTGCGCTCGATTAAATACTTAATGCCGAAACTTTGATGTAAAAATCTAAATTTAAATTTTATTTTTAAGGCCAAAAAGAATACTGTATCTTACTAACGTGAAACCAGCTTAATATATGTTCATAAAATAATTATTATAATAATTAATAAAATAAAATAATAATGTTTAATAATAATTCTAATATTTTTAAATAAAAAATAATCAATACCTGTATAAATTTTTGAGATTGCCAATTAATTTTCATTTGCCTAATTTCCTTTGGTAGAAACCAATAATAAATATAGATACTATTGGACAATTCGATTTTTGAAATAACAAAACCAAATTAGTATGTACACAATAGTTTAATTAATAAATTTCTTATCACTATTTATTACAAGTATCACACACATGTATGTCAGCCTACATTATTAACATATAACGTGATAAAAACTGAAATTTTACTACCCAAAATTTGACGTCATGAACTCAATCATATATTTTTAAAATATACGATTCTAATTAATTGCCAAGGAAATTGTAGGTAATATATATCTCATAAACAATATTATGCATACAATCACGAGCACCCGAAAAGATTAGTTCACGAAATATGATCAGAAATATTAATACAAGGAGTACATTCAAACTGTTATAAAACTTCTTCATCAAATGAGTTATTATTATTCATAAAAAAAAACCTTAATATTCCTTCAATTTGTATTTGCCAAAATGGAATGTGTGAGTGTGTGTGTGTGTGTGAATTTGTGACGACCACATCGTAGTCTTCTACGACTATAATTAAATCTGAACATGGCGCCACATATCATTGGACCATTTAATATCGCCAATAAATAAAAAAGAATATGTCTTCCAGAGTATATCTCTATTTTTTTAATCATAAACATCTATACTCAAAGTTCTGAGTAGGAAATTATATATATATTTGTCGAACCAAACAACACTAATGGATTAGTGATACTCGATGTACTCTTCTAGTGTATTCTGTACACATATTGCTGCATTTCGCAGGTCAGCAGGACAGTATCTTGAAACGCCTAGCAAGGGAATTGGGTGAACTGTAATGTTTG